>SWBJ01000575.1:0-21480 GCA_024195555.1 Aureobasidium sp. EXF-12298
GGGGAAGCTAGAATGGAATAAGGACAGAGAGGATCGCGAAAGGTAGAACCAATAGGAGACGGCTTATAGGTTCGCTGTAGAGCCAAGTAGCCTGATCAAAAAAAAAAAAAAAAAAAAAAAAAAAAAAAAAAAAAAAAAAAAAAATAATGGGTAGCTTGACTAAAGGCTGTCGAGCTCGATCTTGTAGTGGAATAGTTTTGGTTTTGTTCGATTAGACACGGAGCGAGTTGCTCGACCATGGGTGAGTTTATGTGGCGAGAGTAATTGAAGGCCGCGATTTGATTAGTTTGGGCAAGAGACCTTGTGAAGTCAGTCATGGCATATCTTCCTGTACCATGACTGACAAGGAGATGGTTTGCTGCCAAGTTACGTAGAAGGCGATCTGCAGTGAATGTCAGCTCTTGTTCCCCGCGCTTATCTAAGAAAACCTGTCATACTCAACAACACTCGGTCGCAAGCAAGTAACGCACTAAGATCTTCAGAATTCCGCACACCATCTCCCACTTCTACCCATTTCTGGAACGCCTTGAGCTCGATCAGGGTATAGATACAGGCTTTGACAGACGGCTGTGAGAAGCGAACGGCAGGGTAAGATAGTAGATCGTTGCGTAAGAGTGTTTTCACTAACCTCCTGCCAGACAATTCTTTTGATTGTATCCCAGGGAGTCTCGAGTTCCTTGCTCAGAGCGTCGACAGAAATCTTCAATTCAAGCCTCTGCTCTGCAGAGAGATCCTGGATCGTGATTTCGCTGATAGCTCGCGAAAGCTGCGACAGACTCATCACAGGCATTAGATCCTTCTGAAGTCTTGATGCCGAGGAGTTTCAGGACACACAGAAAACGTCGAAACGCTTTCCTGATTCCGGAAGCTGGTTTTGAATGCTTGAGGAACCAGGTGAATCGTCCGGACATCTCACTGCATCTTGAATTTTCCTTGATGATATATCCCTCGTCTTCGGCGTACCCGTTTACTTTCTTCTAGCTATACATTAGATCCGTGTCAGATCTCCGAAAATTACACATTAACTGTGTGACTGGGAAGAACGATATTAGTGATGATCACATAGGCTGCCAGCTCTGGGTTGAGTCCAACTGGTAATTTCAGGTCTGATGGTAATCTATCCTTGGGACGCGAGGTGGGATGGATACAAACGTCACTGAGTGATGACTCGTCACAACAAGCGAGATGTATCGATTGCAGTTTCTAGGTTTAGTGGTATACCGAAGTTAGGTAACAAAGGGGATTTGCTCCCAGTAGCAGCCATGTCTAGGTCTGTTCTCAAGCCAGATATGTGATGAAATACTGGCTCTCATCGATCGGGCTGTCTCTGTGACGTACTGCAGTCACCTCGAAAAATACAGCCCTCTAAAATATACGGTGGCTCTAGTACTGCGTAGCATTGGGAACTTTACCGGCCTCTGCACATACCTCAGGAACTAACTTTGGTGAAGAAAGTGCATTTGCTTCGGGGCCGACTGTTGCAAGATTGCATTTACGGCTTGATCTCAGCGTGAGTCTGCCTTGCTTGGATCGATTTGTGCTTGTCGAGCTCTTTGTCCCACTGGCGGGTAGGAGCTAAAGCAGGGCTGTAGGACTTGATATTGGATCTAGATTCGACAATCTCCTATGTTCCCGTCACAAGAAACGTACCTGTGGATGATCGAGATCTGTGTGATTGTCCCATCGAAGCCCGTTTGGCGAAAACAGTATGATCCGGGGTTTATCCTTGGAACAACATCGCCATCTCCTAACAAAGTCAGAGACCGAAACCTTTTCGAGCATCACGACACATCTGCGGTCCGCTTCGAAGGATAGGCCTCGATTGCGCCAAGCTTTCCCGAAGCCCACGCCATCGGTCCAGTGACCGACTGCTTGTGCTTCTTTCCGTGCACCGTCGAGTAGCCGGTTGACCGACACCACTAGTTCTGACAGTTGTCATTCCATCAGATGAACTCACCGATCAAACTGTGGGCTGTTACAACCCTAAGCGTTTGTGCTTACGCCGCTTGATCAACAGCGCCTCGCGAGACTGCCCTTCGCCGCTCAGATTCGCACACGACAGACCTTGAGTAGCACAGCAAGTCCCCACTCACAGACATCACATGGACCGGAAAGCAATCTGCTGATGGCTTTGAGTGCCGCCGCACGACCCGCCGCCTTTCCTTCCCGGTCGAACGTGGAGCGGCTGTCAGCACGAATCGTCGCATTGTCTCGTTTCCTCATGCCATAAACCATAAGAAAGATGCTCGGATTGGCATCTCCTTGCCCCAGCAACCTCGAGTCCACAATCTTCGAACAACATTCATCTTGGCCTTCATCCAACGACCGTCGACGCTCCATCACTCCATCACACGTATCAACTACCACCGCCACCTCCAGACCCCGAAGCCCCACACAGACTCCAAGACCGGGAACTTGTGTCATACATGGTTGACACACTGACGCTCGCCAGCATCGACCCAACTGAGCATCGTCTCCTCCGACAACGTGTCGTCATCTCGTAAACGCTCATGACCTACGCTACTCGGCCCCGTTCACTCTCCTCGACGCTCTTCGGAACATCCATGTCAACAACAGCCAACGTCACGGTTGTGTTCGTCAGCACTTTGCTCGCTGCGATTACAAGAGTTGGACGGCCATCACAAGTCATAACGAGTACGACACCGCTTTCCACCTTGATCGTTCTGCGCCCGCATCGATTTCGTTCCCACGTTCCTCGTCACTGTCACTCACAACGACCAATCCGAGTGCGTTCGCGCTCAACTCGCCGACTGCGGACGTCGTATCACAGACCTCTGTCGTCTTGACCCTTACGCACCCAGTTTCCTTCGATGACCTCCTCGTACACCGCTTCGGTCTTTCCGCTCTCTCTAGTCACTCGTCGTCACCATCTTTTCTTGAAAACCATTTTCCTGGATGCAGATATCTTTACTTCGACTCCGACCTGCGGCTCCTCAACGTGGGATACGAGCCACAGCACAATCTCAATGTTCCAGGTGAGATAGCCAAGAGTCAGTACATCCATATCCACATGACTGGTCTTCCATCCGATCACCTGTGGCTCACATCGAAAACGTCCAGATTACCTCCGATGGATGCCTGTCTCTTCTGAACGCATCGTAGGGCGACTGTACCCAGTGAACCTGTGATTAGTCTGCTAGTTCCGCTCCTCCCCAACACGACAATGAGTTGCCGGCGACATCTTTGTGCGTGTCAAAGGCAGTCCCGTACAACGAAAATCTTGATGGAGACCAGATCTACCATTCCCTCTCTACCTCATCGATCGTCTTTCTCGCTTTGTGCCCGACGACTGAGTCGACTTCGTCCTTCACTTCGTCGTTAGCCATGACTACAGATCCGAAATCTTTCTTGTCGTTTGTGGTTCTGACCACGACGCCTACCTTTCCTGCGGCCGAGTAAACCGAGCAAGAATACTACTTTCGAGGCTTTTAATTGTACTTGCACTAGAGATTCGAGCTTTAACATGGCGCAGATGTGCTTTGTACCGTAGTGGCTGGCTGCATCAAGCTTTGGCGGGACCCAAACCGCCTATCCAGTGACCGCATCTCGCGCGCTCCGTCTTTCCACGGATCGTCGTTCGCCGCCCTCGATCGTTACTCTCGATGCTTTACATGTCTCGCCTAGTGTCGCCCTTTGATCCCTACGGTCCTCTTTCCAAAGCTAGACGTCTAATTCGTTCAAGACTTTATCCATACCAGCCCTCGATCTCGCTCCAGCTTCGAAGATCCTTTTGAGTCGCGCATCTTGTCGATAGAAATTCAGAAAACCGACTCCAATCACCTCCCACTGGCCTCCATCTGCCCGTATCATGCCGACACATAGGAATGCTGACAGAGCAACCATCAACAGCGCCGCTCTCTTCCACGTGCGTCGAAGTCTTGCGGTCTGATAGCTGAGATTCAGCTTATGGTAGGTGGCGAAAGATTCTTCGAATTGCGCGCCATTGAGTCTATAGGAAATGTCAGTGCTGGGGAAGCTTGCTCGACACTCTTCACGTATTCACTAACGGTCGACCGCTGAGTTGTGATTTGGCAGCCAGAAGGTCTTGAGTGGTTGCATGACACTGTAATATATCCATGGCAACCAACGTATTGTCCCATACCGAGTAAACTAGGCATATGATCACCAGGAAGTTTCTCCTGGACCAGCAATCTGCCACGAGATATCCCAGACTGAGAAACAGGGTGACCAGATTGAGGACAAATGATCTGATCTCTTGGTAGTACGTATCAATCGCGCCAATCTTGTTGATCGACGGCCCTCTCTTCAGGTCGCTGTCTGTCGAATCCTTAATCTTTGTCTCCAGGGTACTTTTGATGTTCCAGTGCGTCTCCTTGTTGGTGATTGCCTGAAGCACTGTCTTGGATTCGGAAATGATCGGGTCGACGGCAGCGAAGACAAGACTGCTCACAACGATGAGATTCGCTTTGTTTCGTGCGATGAGATATTGTACGAGATAGGACTCTATTAGACCACAGCAGCCCTGGAGAACCTCGAGCAGACAGCAGCAAAGCATTGCTCGACTAGCGGATTTGGTCTTCGGCAAGGCAAGGTGAAAACCCTTGAACCAGTAGTCCACACCGTAACCATTGGGGAGTCGTGTCGAATGGGTAGGCAGAAGAGCGTCAACCTCTGCGGCAGGCATACTGTCGTGATTGTTATGAGGCAACGTCCGTCGGCGAGGCTGTTATATGTTCGTTCAGACTAGTCCACAGGACCCGTGCAGGGAGGGGCCTGTCGTGCAGAGCTTTACATGTGAGTACATGCAACGCAATACCCTGGCAACCGCCGAGACTGCTAGACAAGACGAGTTTGGTCTGGCATGAACCACAAGTAAAGTACACTGATAGGTGATCGGTAGAAGTGGGAACGGGCGTGCAGATGGATGAGTAAGTGCGCGGCCCAGTGATCGGCAGGTAACAATCTACCTACCACCCTAAGGCGAACATTAGCTTGGGGTCATCAAGTTAGTCAAATCTGCCGCAGAGTAGGGATAGTAGGCTGGAAAGTATACATTGAGCCTAGATTCTTCTATGTATCTCAAAAGGCAGATCGAGGCATATGTTTCGTCGGACGTCGGCAGAGGTAGCCCAGGACTTATACTCAAACAAACTATGCACGGACCGTACCGATTGAGCTTCCAAAGATTTGGAGTCGCAAACATAGTGAAACCTGGGCTGCAACGAACTCTTTGCCAGGGTGTGGGATGTCATTGATCCCTGTCCGACAGTCACAATTTGAGTTAGATCCTGGATAGAATGACAACCAGGACACATTTGGTGCTGGAAATATCTGGCGAGAGTCTGGAAATTGTAGGAGAGACCAGACTGCTTCGAGATCTATGAATGTAACATAGCATTGTTCTGATGAAGATTTATGTCCGTGTTGTACCCATATGTTGGCTCGGAGGTCGCCAGGACGACGACCAACGGACATGCGTCGTGGATCTTGTCTGATCGAAGGCCCAGACCTTTTCGATCGAATCCAGACACACGCTCCCACCTGAGGCCTTCTCATCGAACCACTGGAGGAATTCAACTTTGATCAGGGACCAGTTGAGGTGTGCTACGCCAAACTCAGAAGCATTCCCCAATTCATACAGGGTAACAAAGCACTCCACTGTGCCTTGTACGATTGCCAATCTCCTGTTGGTGACCAAAACGATATTCATACTGGCACCCACTTTCTGATCGACCCAATCCTCAACGTATAAATCACTGATGTTCGTCTGAGAGTGAGCTAGATGTGGATAACCACGTTTTTTGCAGAAGCACTGCAGATGATAGACACGCAAATCACTATGTCACATTAGCGGTGGCCTGTGTGTTGAGGAAAGAAACTTACATCTCTCTAGGATGTCCTATATCCGTGCATTTCTGCTCGATCACTTCTTCCAATGTAGAGTCCCGATCAACGGTAAACTCCGACCAACAGTTCGAATTTCTTGGCGCAAAAAAGAAGGAAGAACCAGATGGCAGAACATTCTGACTCCTGTGTGTCATTCGCAGGAAAAAGGACCAATCGAGGATCTCCCGTGAGAGGTCTTTGATCCGATAAACTTCGAGTTGTTTAACATGGAAGACGTGTAGCAATGGTTGATCTGGCGATTCGGCGTATTTCACGAAAAGAACTAGTCTCGCCGATACCCTGAGCAGCGAGTCTTCAGCCACCAAGAATATATCATGGATCTTGTCCACAGAGTTCTGAGCACAGAATTTGATATCTCGGCTACTGCAAGAGATCGCAAGCCAGGATTTGTCTTCCTGGCAGCGGTCCGAGAAAGTCAAGATCTGGCATATACGAAACCCGTGAGGAGGAAGTAAACAACATCCCTCTCTACATAGTGTTAGCGGAAGATAGCATGAGCAATGCAGTCAACGTACTTCGAATCAAGGGTTCTGATCTCCGTGAACTTTTTCATTGAGGATATCCTGTGCGAGAAGAGTCGACACGATGCCCAAAACGAAGACGGCTTCGATCTTGCATTTATACTAACTGGACGCTCAAGAGCCCTGATCCGATGTAGGCGGCCAAAGCTGGTTGTTCACAGCCTCGAAGGCATTTTTCGATAAGTGTAGCCGAAACAGTCGCGCAGTTGATACATAGAAACAATCCTACAAGTCCCACATTCCCGTACGCCTACTCATCTCGCTTGAGTATCAGTAAGGATGTGCTGGGATTGTTTGCGACTTGCAGACGGGGCGTTCGCTGCGGAAGATCTGTGCCTTCCTACGGCCAAACACATAGCAGATTGACAAGCTGTCAGCGCACCAGATATTCAACACGTTCTCATGTAGATACCTAGATCAAATGTATACCGCCGATATTCACTTCTCCCCAGTGCACATTCAGTAAACATCTGCAAAACTGCTCATCCAGAAGCGTTACTACCATGACCAATGCGACACAACCCCCCACCCATGATGGCATGAAATCCGCTATCGACACTACATATGAAATTAATGTCAACGTTGGGAAGATATTGCCTGACCAATAGTGGTTGCAGTCGGATAGAATTGATGGTTGGTCAGCCCACCAACGTCCACCATAGCTTGTTGTGAATCTGCGAGACTACATGGTCTGTAAGCCACGTTCTTGCGTTGCATGGCGACGCGTATCAGCATATGTACTAGCTCCATGGGCCCATGCACCTTGTCTATTTATCTCAGGATCTGCTGATTCTAATCATATTCGATTTCACGATGATCACCAAGATGATCGAGTTCAATAGGCAAAGCAGGATTGCATTACAGTTGTGCTTCTGTCTGACCATATGGCGTTTCCACATCCCGCACACCTTGCATCAGCGCCTCAATCATGAGTGATATCTTCGGCGTGCCCGGACACCCCACCACACGTGGGCGCCAGCAGTTCGCACACGTGTGCCCCCAACGCTAGCGTCAGTATGAGCCAAATTCTGCTATATCACCAGTCTCCTTGTCTCGATAACATAGGGTAGAAGCCGAAGACCGAATGGCGATACAAGAGTATGGGCCGGAACTGGCGGGAGCAGTTTGGTGGCGAAAAACACAACGAAGAAGGATGCATATTGACACAGCAGTAGTCTAAGCAGTGTCTGAATCGTGCTAGATCTCTGAGCACGCGTCCTCCTACGCCATCAGCCTCGCGAGACTTGGAAATCCCAGAGCGGATGACTGCTGACCTCATGCCTATCTGTCTCACGCCCACAACTTTGGTTTGACGACTCGAACCTTCAATCCACAGTCCCTGGGATCTTCTGAGTCGGCGCTGAAGCGAGAAGAAGGGGGAGAGGAAGTCTTTGAAGTATCAGTTCCGGTATCTCCAAAGCTTGGTCTGTGCGGTTTACCTACCTCCGTCGGTGGGTTACAAGAAGGATCTTTTGTGTGAGCGGGATCTTTCTTTGTCTCATGTGCCACAAGACCACAGAAGAAAGGGGAGAAATCGAGGTGAAGTCCGAACAGATGCATGGTAGTTGGTCGAGTGTATGAGATCTGCTTGTTCAAGGGGAAAGAGAGCCTTCTTGTATCAGAGTTGCTCTCCAACACTTTGATATTGCAGGTCTCTAGATACGACCTTAGTTCGTCGGGATCTCTCTTGGCACATTGATACGTTGGTGCTATGGATGTGCAAGCTCCTCCATTCGCTGGTCTGCAGATACTATTGATACATTGCAGAAACTTTGCAACGTATAGACCTGCATATGCGCTTGACACCACGCTCATGGCAGCCATGATCACAGCCAAAGCAAAGTTTCTACGACTGGCGGGATCGCTGCGGGAAGTAGGACTCGAGTAGCTTGCCACGTGGTGTCAAAGTATACTACGTCTCGATGCAGCGGAATAGTACCTGGAATTGAGCGGTCTCAAGTTTCTTCTTACAACCATTAAGATAAATCATCGAAAAGGCCGCGGATCGGCTCATTTACTATACTGAGATCACTCGTATGTCCCTGCTCTGATGTGGCGGAAGCCGACTACTACAAGCAGAACGCTTACAGTTATAACTTCTGCATCTTCCTATCGACATTCTAAAGCTTGATTGTGACGACACAGTCCAAAGCTGACATGTAATAAACTTGCTCGATCTGCTAGATTCAAGCAGGATGTCTGACAGCGCAGGAACAGATTCATGCGACATTCACCTTATTCGTTACAATCTGGAGCAGACATCTTCCGGACGAAAGTATCAAGCAAGACTTCTCCTCCTCCAAAGACACTTCACAAGGCTTGGCAACGAATCGATGCAGTGCAACGGCGTTCTGTTTCGCGGCACATATCTGGACATCTTACATCTTTGGACACTATCAAAGAGTTTTGAGGCCTTCTAGACACAGTTGACCATGAGGCAGAAAGCGGCTGTAAATTTGGAAGCACTGCTGACTTTCCGGACGACCGTCTCGTCGTTTGTTCACGGTCCGAGTATGTTGGCAATATAGCTTCTGATGACACGAGGGGAGATGTGCGAATGGATTGTTTCGCAATGCACGGGTAGCTTGAATCTGCGTATGGCGTCGTTCGCTCGCTTTGCGACTAGCTATAAAACACTTGGTCTGTCTTCGCCGAAATCTCGTGCTTGTCACTGGAGAAATGATGATGAATGATTGCCATCAATGACACATCCCTACCAGGTTGTTTCTCTGTTTCTTCGCGCAGAAGAGAGTATGATTGGAGTTCGATTGAATCACTCGGCTGAGCCGAGAAGACAAAGAATGCCACTGACCAGATGCAGACTCCCTAAGATCAGTGCTTCAGCTCCACCGGCATTGTTTGCCAAGTCTCCGGCCTTCTTGAGCGCCTTTTCGATTGTATCACAGAGAAAGATCGTAGACCGTTGTTCGAGCACTTGCCAGGTCAATCTGCATTCCTCTAGAACCTTTGGATCGTAACGATTTTGCAAATTCCTTTCTTCTCAACCTGTCAGCGAAAATCTAGAATGGTCATAGCGCATACTCACCGATACTGTTGATACCATCCCTTCCTGTATTATAAGACGTGAAGATGACGTTGTGGACAAGTATCTCGTTTTTTCTGAGGTGGCTGGCAACACAACGAAGTAATTCGTCAACGCTCCTCCTCGAGAAATGGCTGAAGATAAGGATTCTGGTCGGGTTCTGTGTCGCACTGCGAAGAAGGTCAGCTCCAGACATCTATCAATGCCCGCAAACTTACATTTTCGAAACGCTATCGGCATACCACTCGACGGCGTGAGATATACCCGATGCATTATGTGCTCCGTCAATATACAGTTGAAGATTGTCCTTGCAAATGTGTTGAAAGCGGCCTGGCCAGATAGGGTTTTGGCAGCTAGCAAGAAGCTCAGTCGCCGATATCGGCTGCTGGACAATGCTAATCTTCGCTCTGATATAGGCATTCACCAATGCCAGCGCGAGCGAGCAATTCGTCTTCTGGACATTAGGCAATCTCAGGTACGTCTTTCCCTCCAATGTGTGGTTTAGTGTGACAATATCCAGCGTAGTATTCCTGTCTGCGGCCCGCTTGCGGAGGACTTTTTCCACCAACGTGGTTTGGGGACTGGAAAAGGCTGGTACTTCCTCTTTGAAGATTCCGCTCTTGTGCCAGGCAATGTCTTCGATGGTAGGTCCGAGCAAATTCATGTGGTCGTCTGCAATCGTAGTCACTGCTGTGGCGATAGGTTTCACGACAATGTTTGTCGCATCATACTCGCCACCAAGATGCGTCTCGTAGATCCCGACGTCCACCTTCTCAGAGATGAAGACATGGAAAGAGAGAAGTGCCAATAGTTGGAGATATCGTGGGACATCCAGATCCTTTGAAGATTCCTTGGGCAACTTGTTCCACACTTCGAAAAAGCGCTTGGCAAAAAGCTCTTCCGATATCGGTTCACCGTTGATCCGAATACGTTCCCGTACGGTCTCAATGTGAGGCGATGTGTAGAGACCGACAGTACGTGGGTATTGTCTCAACCGACTGTAAGTTCGAAGAAACGACGAGGTGAAGGCGCAGACGCTGCCTTTCCCGTTCGTCCCTGAGACGTGAATGATATCCAGGGCGTTGACCTCATCCATCTGATCAGCAGTCAGCGTCTGAAGTCGCATTCGTGACAAGTCGAAAGCTGGTACAGTATGATCGACTCGCTCCAGCCATTTCACCATATCATCTGAACCGCGCATCTCAAGCACACTCGGCTTCGGGGCGGCTTTTCGCGAGTTCAAGCAACGTACAGCAGCCTTTCGGTCAGTCAGAAGGCACTGCAATCTGGGTCTTCTCATTCTCGTTTTTCCGAGAATTTGCACTCACCTGATAACTTTCATTCATGATGGTAAGCGACTCTCAGAGCTTTGGAGTAATTGGTGAGGGAATCTGCCAATTGTCCATCCCGCAATGAGATTATGTGTAGCCAAACACAACAGATCAAAGCGGATCACATCACGATGCGGGGTAGCTTCTATGGGACACTGCGTTCAGCCGGATATGGTTAAAGTCCCACATGCGTGAGCTGATGGTCGAAGTCGAGCGGAGCGTACTCTGTAATTTATCGTCGGAAGGGCTGCAGGAAAACCACGCCGCCATCCATGTAGTATCCCTCCTTGATCGGGCGCTCCATCGCTAGCGTAAATGCTTTGGCGAATTTGCTGCCTCGCAGCAAATTCGCTTCAAGACACCGCACGATGGTCAAAACATCTATTGCCAGTGCCTCTCATCTCCCCACACTTTTCACTGCGAGTCAGGCTCAAATTCCGGTCGCCGCAGGCCTGACTGTAGTCCTAACTATTACCATGACTGGAAGCTGCTTCTGCCAGTATCTCCGTGCGAGCGATTACAGTGGCGTGAGCGCCGATGAGGTATATATTGACTCATGCTCAAGGTGATACTAGCTGAACTATCAAGTGGGAACTCGTGGAGAGGGCTCTCAAAGATCACCGAGCTCAATCCAACCTCAGTTGTGCTATACAGCAGCCGAACAGACCGACGGAGGGCGAGCGACGGATGTCTACCGATGGGATAACACATACGAGACTAAGGGCTGTGCTTGAAACCGATGGCGATGAGTCCGGGCGAGGGTCGCGAAGTTTTTACACTTCTCCAGTCGTCCAGTCAGAAGGGCTTATGCGATCACAAAAGAGAGTACATGGCCTGGACTGGAGCACACATATCCCCACAGATGGCGTTCTAGAAGATCCAGATCTCGCGATACAGGCTGGGAGCTCAACAGGAGATATGTTTGTGAATCTGCAGCGTTCTGGGCCAAGGAAGCGCAGAAGACACGCTAGATTCGACACTGAGGACTACAGTGCACGAAACGCAAACAGAGGGCCTTCGAACGAATCAAGCATCGATGTCAAGCAACTCTTGGAGACTTACGGCGGTTTACTGGAACGGTCAGCGCTAAACTGGCTGGCCCACCCAGAGGAGTTTTTCAAGTTGGACGACATCATATCTACACTTGATGAAGTCGTCGGCAGAGCATTCGACAAGGCTCTCTGCATCTTCGATGTCGCCGGGAGCTCGAAGAATCACAGCAAGATGATTCAGGTGGTCACAGCGTACACGTTTCAGCAGGAATATGGCCGCAAGCACATGAGTGGATCTAGACTCAAGCATCTTCGCCAATGCGGGAACAAATTTTCGAGTCTTGTGGAGATTTTCAGGTGCAAAAGTATTCTGCTGCTCATGCCGTGCACCAGGTACGTTGGTATAGCGATCCATTGGAGTGATCTACTAACACCAGACTCGTTAGTCTCCTCAGGATGAACAAGGAAGCACTGACAAGAATGAAAGCACGGATGGAACTCTCCAATGACTTTGGTGATCTGGAGAAACAGCTGAATCAGCACGAACAACTGGCTAGGAGCTTGATCGAGTTCGTCAAGCAAGGTATTGAGTCCAGAACGCGAGAGACTATGACAGAATTCCGCTGACGATCTAGTACTTCTGTGTCGTGTGCCTGTCCGAGAGCAAATTCGCAGCGATGGCGCCGTGGTTGTTGGCGTTGATGACACCAGCTTGGCACAGACCCATTGTGTCAACCTACTGTCTTCTGACATCCCCGATACTCGCGAACTTCACAGCAATCACGCAGGAGCAAGTAAAGTGTCTTCCGAAGGTGTCCACTCCGGACTATTGAAAGTTCTATACCTCTTCAAGGATCATCCCCTTTCAAGATCAGCATTGTTCCGTGCGACCGAACCGCAAATTCTATGGGCCAAGACAGGAGACATCTCCTCGGTACGAATCGCAGAAACCAATAACGAGGAGGCGTGGACGTGTGTCTTCTCAAGTCCTTCAAGCCTGCAAAGCGCCTTGGAAAAGTGTACCATGGAAGGATCAATCATGGTTTATACGCCTCAGGATGAGGAAGTAAGCTATTCATTGAACACATCTTGTCACGAAGAGTTGCAGAGATCCATCCCGCGAGAGGCATTGGTGCTTCCTGGTGCCATGTTGGTGGCGCATATCTTTCCCAGAGAGGAATTTCTCGATCGAAGGTACGACCAAACTGGATGTTCTAGCCTCGTACTGACTGTTCTTAGTTTTCATCGTACCGGCAAAATGATTATGCCTTATGTTCACCTGGTGCTTATGAACTTGAAGCTTGACGGGACCATGGATATTCCAGACCATGCGCGTGAGAGCCTGGTCGAGATGTTTCTGGCTTGCTGTCGAACTAGAAGCCGCCAGAAAGTCTTCATTCCTGTCTTTAGCTCGATGGCGTCGTGTGAGAGCCTGCCAGATTATCTCATGCTAGCCATTGCAGAGGTGCAAAGTATTACGCACCGGGCTGAAGGTCGACTCCAAGAGTCTAGCGATTTGATCGAGTGTACGGTCTGGAACACTCAGCACGCTGACATACGCACTCACTGTCAAAAAGGACGCCTAGCACTTTCACTTGCAGAGAATGCGCTTCTTTGCGAGTTGTACCAAGAAGCAGAATCGTCGCTGAGTGGGTGGGAAGTGGAAAGTGAACCGCCAACCCAACTTGAATTGCAGGTACTACGGATGAAGAATACCGTGGTTGGCAGAGTCTCACGATACAAGGGTGACTTCCAACACGCAGCAGAATGTCTGGGGACGTGTCTACAGGGCGTCCAGACGCAGGCAGCCAGATACCACATAGTGTATCATTTGGCTGATGTGTATTGTGAGCTCGGGAACCCCAAAGCTGCAGAACATGTTCTAGAGAGAGATATCAGCCGACTCGAACAGGAGGGAGCTTTGGCGTCCAAGTTAACACGCCGATTGTTTCTGCCTCTAGCTGAGGCGTTAATCCTACAGAACAGATGGAAAGACGCAGAGTCAAAGCTGGTCGTTCTCACGCATATATTCGACCAGATCGTTTGCTCGGACTTTTCGGATCAATTGGGACATGTGAGGTCAATCATTGGCCTCGCTCGCATTGCTCACCACGACTCCAACTATTGCGAGACCATCGATAGGACAACTAAGGCTTTGAGCCTCATACGAGATTACAAAACCTTCGAAGAATCTACGTTCTACGGAGGTTTTCTCTATCGACTCCGGGCGTCTGCATATCAGAGGATGGGGAGGAGTAGGGAAGCCGAGGAGAATCTCGAGCTCTCGGAAAGATATCATCCAGAACCACGGCATTTCATGGCGGGGATTGGTACGTATGTACTGAATTCGCTCAAGATCTCCGAGTCTATGAATTCTCGAGGAACAGACGCACCAGCAGAGCATCCTCCATTGACAGGGTCAGATGTACTTGCATTACCATACCCATGAGAGCCTCTTCTAATCGAACAAGGACATCGACCTCCTCTCCTGTAGCATATGCTCTCTATGATGATGCTGAGCTTGCAGTCGTTGCTTCGAAGGTCGATCATAATGCATGATACAGCTGTTCCAAACGTTCTGATCAAGCGGAAGAGTCGAATAAAGTGGCTAGCACCTGCTGGAGAAGCATATTTTCTGATTAATCGCACACCCACTTCTTCTTACAGATCCTCTCGCCTGCTTCACGCGCTTAGGGGGAAAGTTCGGGTTCGTAAGCACCCTTTGGTTGTTGGAAATTCAACAGCTGCAATAGGCGTTGGTCGGGACGTGATGAATAAAGTTTCAGCACATACGTCTTGCTTCTAAGTCAACCTCAGTGATAAACTTGACTCCCTACATACTGCCCCTATCTGACACACGCCTAACAACGCCATCCTTACTCTCATCGCTAGTATGACACATGGGATGCAGGGAATCTTTGCAGGTCTGGATTTCGCCCAGGGATTCGCAATTTGGTTTGCATTGGCGCATCCAGCGTTGAACGCCGCATCAGAGGTAAACCCGAAGTTCGTGTTGGGGACGAGCTGTGAGAAGGATGGACCATTAGATCACTAGATACCTTGCATGACCGAGCCAAGATCATGTATCGGCTCGCTCTTGCTTTCTCGCTTCCTGTATTGCTTCCTCAATCCAACGTGGCGCTTCAGTGGTGTAACGGAGGAACTGGAGTGTTTCGCCGAAGAAGTATGATTCGACTGGATGTCCTGCTCGCTGTCGTTCTTCGGATATCAACTTCGACTTTACCTCTGTCTGACGTGAACCTGCAGTCTTGTCATGCTTCCATCAGTGACAGAGTTCTATGGAGATCCACCTCCGAGCATCGACCTTTCGGCCAACCAAGAGATCCTCGACGACTCGGTTGTAGCGGTGCTTACCATCATCGCTACGTTGGCGATTGCTTTCCGTATCATCTACAAGAAGAGAAAGGGTGATCGATCACAAGGTGACGATTGGTTCATTTTGATTGCTCTGGCATGCTTGGTCGGTGTAGAACACGAGAGTCGAACGTGCTGACTAACTGGTTGTTATAGTTTGAAGAGTACGGCACAGCCGCGTGTACACTTACCAGCAACGATTTTGGAGCAGGAAGACACGTCTGGGCCACAGACACACCATCACTACGCAGGGTTTCAGTCGTAAGTCGTGCTTGCCGTGCCAACACTGCAAAAATTCCTTGACCTAATCGTACCAGGCATTGTTCATCCATCCATGGATCTATGTCGTCACGACGTTCGGCCTCAAGCTTTCGGTCTGTTGGACGTACATGCGCATATTCTCACCCGGCACGATACGCAGCACTATAAAATGCAAGACGTTGTTCGATGGGTTTCTAGTCACCTGCGCGCTTGCGTCTTTCATCTACGGCTTATCTGTTTGGACGCCAATGACGGTTACCTGTCGACCTTTACGTCACTTCTGGGATCAATACACCGTTGCAAGCATCGGGAAGTGTATGAACTACTTGTCGATGTGGGCAATCACCGGTATCCGCAGCGCAATCCTCGATCTGGTAATCTTGCTCCTACCAATTCCAAGGGTGTGGTCGCTACAGATGTCTTGGACTAGGAAGCTAGGTGTGATGGGTGTACTAGCTTTAGGTACGCTGTAAGTACCTACGATCCTCCTGGTCTATCACTGTCCAAGATACTAACTCTACGCTCAAAGTGCAGTGACTGCAGCGATTATCCGGTTGGTCTACATGTCTCGCATGATACACGAGATCGATATCACATGGGCTCGAGGATCCGCTCAGATCTGGACTTCACTTGAGCCATCATAGGGCATTGTGTCTGCATGCTTGATCACAACATTCCGTCCCATATTGAGAGGCATTCGCACTATGTTGGGACTCAAGGATCACAGTAAAGTCAGCAGATTGTCTGATCACAATAGACGAACGATCGGCAGCATGGCCCCCCGCAAGGTTAAGCATCTAAACCCAAGAAAGGAAGGAGACGATGAGGAGGAGTCGATGCCTTATCACGTGGAGAGGTACAAGGTGTCTGTCACACCAGGGATGTCACAGCAGGGTCTGATAGCTTACCTTGCCAGCCATTGGTGACTTCGGAGAAGAGGAACGGATTTAGTGTTGATCGAATGGAGAGGTCCCCACAGGTATTAGATGTCCCATCAATGCTACCAATTACGACTGGTGGATCGAGACACGACTGCATACTGAAAAGGATTTTGATGGACGATAGATTGTACTAGACTATTCCTTGAGCTGGCGTACATGCGAAGATTTATGGATGGATCTGCCACATAGTATCTCCCAATCACGGGCTTCTGACCGACCTCATCACAAACGATATCTTCACAGTTCAGACTCCGCATCTCGCTTTGAGTTCAGTCAAGGAAGTCGACATGCAGACGCCTAAACACACAAACATGAATGAATCGAGATATCAGAACCTCAAAGCTCCTCTGGCATATCCTTCTATCCGGTATCAAGATGAGAACGTTTTCAAATCCGAAGATCGCGATACGGCACTAAGGTGACGTTGCAGTCCAGATTCTCAGCACCAAAGATCGCACATCGTGACGAGAAAACTCTCTCTTCATGATAGGCATGTCGCCTTGCCTCTTCTCCACGCAGACGTATCACCAAAGACTTGGTAGAAGAGTCTCGCGAAAGCACGAGCCGTTGGCACAGATAAAAATATGCGCTAGCTGACGTAGTTTCAGAGGCCATTGAGTGTCCAGGATATGTAAGTATGAGTCCATACCAAGAAGTATCGACGACGAAGACAAATCTTCTTTCCAGCGCCACATGCAGTGGTGTGACTGCATTAATGAGTGATGGATTGAGATCCCGTTTCGGAGAAGTCATTCTCGAGACGATCGGCGAGATTGCAGCAACAAGTCACATCCTCTCTATCCTCTCCTCTAGTGTATCACGACAAACACATGTCTCTTCTCAGTGAGACCCATATGGGAGCTGCGCCTTCATCTCCAAAAAGCAATCAACAGCGAGTTTATCTTCGTCACTGCATTTTCCGGGCATCATCCAGTGCATGCAGACAGCGCATGCTGCATGAAGTGTTTTGCAAGCTAGCTCCAAGAAAACGGACATGTAAATGATATATATATAAGAAATTATTCCGGACTCGCCTGGACTGACTCGATGCTCGATGTTGGGATGACTACTTTGCATGATTGTATCTTGGCAAGTCTGGTTTCTTCAACGATCTGGTAGAGACGAGCATACTGCTCGATCTCCTTAATCCCGTATGACTGGCTGGGGGACTTGTACGGATTTGCTAGTCTCCTTTTGGGAAAAACTCTATCCGATTGACCGCTTCTTGTCAAACCTTCTACCCGCCACGTGGACATGGGCGGCCGGATCGAGTTCGAGAGCACTCTCTGATTGTCGGAGATCCCAGCAGTGACAGCCGCTGATAGTCGGGAGGTTGGACGATCTGGTACATGTATCTTGCTTCTCGATCGATTCCTTGTGATAGATGTGACTTCCTGCATACTACCCCTGTTCAACCTTCCCCAAGCGGATCCATTCCCGCTCCTTTCGCTAGCCAGGCACTTCGTATGTACCTGATTTCTGCTGGTGTGGGTTTCAGCCATGGACGCGGAATTTGCTCCGCATGGGCTGTCTCTTGGAGAAAACATATCATCTAGCGGACAACGCTGCACCAAGAGTAGTCCCAATCTGTGTTTCGGAGATGAGCTTCCAGATGAGCAGACCACCAGACCACTGAATGCTTTCTATCAAGAGGCCAGAATCATGCATCGGGCCGCTTATAATTTTTCGATCCTACAGGTGCTTCTTCGATCCATCGTGATGCATCAATGGTGCCACAAGGGGACGAGATGTCCCGCAGACCAAGAACAACCCAGTGGTATATTTGGTCGCCAATATTCTCAGGTATTAAAAGGGTCTTCTATCATCCTAGCACGTTTCTTCAGCATTCTTTCTGCCTCTGTTCCACATAAGCCGATCCGAAAACAAGACTAGATCGGGTCTCCACCCATCTGACTCAACTAGACCTCGGATCTATAAACTATACAACTATGTGTGATCACACCGAAGTCATATACTGCTGTTATCATTTAAGACACATTGTGCGTTCTTGGTGTCCCAAATATGGAGAAACACAAAAACCCTGCCCACTCAATATCGTTGCCAAGTAAGTCCTCCCACAACTCATAGCTCTCGGCTCCTCTGACAGCGTATGTGCAGAGAGTATAAATTCGAAGAATTATGCAGTACTTCTGATCATGTTGCACACGTATAGAAGTTACAGATACTGACGATTAATCTAGGCAACTGCAGAGAACCTGAACCGCGACAGGGCAAAAAATGGCCCAACAGCAAGTGAGATATCAACGACACATCCCCCTCATTTGTCTCGAACCATAGATACATACAATTAAATAGTATTGCAAGTTCCAAGACTTTGAACCTTGAACCCACTACCTCTGTAAGGACTCTCCCAACGCAAGAGGAGGTCTGTTCAAGCTGTCAAGTATGGACACAGAATCTTATCTAGCCATCTTATCTAGCTATGATATCCAGAGATTCTCAATCCCTGACATTGACAACGTATCACAGCGATCCAGGCAGTTGCATCTTGTTGAGCCACACAAGGGGTAACAACCGCATAAGCAGTATCACTTGTATATCTGAAGGCCGATGATAGAAGACTCACGTATAGGCGCAAGGCTTTCCAGGAGTAGCTTTGGCGATTGTCATTCGGGATTTTCGACAGGCATAAATTTGGACTTCTCTGGACCATGGAACTACATAATTGTTGTGGATCCGCACTCCTGCAATCATTCATGTGAGAAGACACAACAACATCTACCATGGGCTCTATACAGTCTGAGGCATCTCTGTTGCCCGAGACTGGGTGATATTTGGTAATACACACAATCATGAACTACGAACGGCTTTTGAACTTGGAGTCATCCCGGTACTTTAGGTCGTGTGAGCAGATCAACTTTATTTCGAGATGGTCAATTCCGCGACAAGATATCTACCACGTCTTACCCAGTATCGGAAGTCACTTATGCGCTATTGCTTTTTGGCTTGACGGAAGAAGCAACAGCTAATTGTGCCCTTGATTCGAGGTGAAGATCATGCTAAGTAACCAAGTAGGCATACCCGCTTCATGATGAAGGGAGTCCGATACGATTGGCGTTGTTGTGCACTCGCGCAATGGTTCGCCAGCGTTCAGACAGGTAGTGGCCAATTGTCAGTGAGAACCTTCCCACTATGTATATTAATCTTCGTTGTGACGGTCACACGGTCGTCTGAAGTCTGAGGGTCGCGGGCTGTGCTTGGACTCGCATACACAAGCCTAATCTCCTCATCTGGCGGGCGACCATCGTACACGGAGAATGATTGCACGTGAGATTTGATAGGATCCGAGCGCTGTGGAGATGCCGTACCGAGAACCGCTGACAACGCCTTCTGGAGGGTTGGGCGGAGAGAAATCAACATAGTGATACTATCCCAATTGCAGGCTCTACAGAGCTCCAGATGAAAACGTTTCCCGTCGAATAAGTAACATCCGTGCTATTACGGAGGACTTGAAGGTAGTGGATCCGCATCACACTAGCGACGCAAACGCTTGGGACTGTCAGCAAACCGATCGCTTTCACAGTAGTACATAAAAGACTTACAAGCCTCCCAGCATGAAGATACAGATCAGCAGGACTCGCTGTCTAAGTCGAAGATTCATTCTCAGTACGCATGGAATTGAAATGAGTAGTATGATGATGTCGATGAACATGTTGATGATGCCAGCGACAAGGAAGAATAGTGTTGTATCGATGCAGGAGCCATGTTCAGGTTCTGTATATTGGTTCCAGAAGTGACTGATCGGTGTGCAAACTCCAAGCATGACACCCCAGACCATGAACGGGTAGGCGCATGCCAGAAAGCCTCCCGCCCAGACAGCTATTCGAGTATAGTTCTTGAGTCCGGCGTATTTAACGGGAATGCCAGTATCGAAGATGCGAGCAAAGGAGAATACAAAGGACAGTTTGGTGGCCGCTGCAGCTGCACCGTAGATGAACGTATAGCAATAAAGCACCTTGAAGATCATCTTCAGTTCAACCATTTGAAGACTCCACACATGTTTTCCACTACCGTATTGACCACCCAAGATGGTTAAAATCATCGTTGCTAACTGGAGCGCCAAAGCGAAAAGGCCGATCATGTCATCCAGTCCGAAGGCCTAAATAGATGCTAGCAAGAAGCAGGACTCGATAGAACCCCATAGGGTCGATAGTGCGGAAGGAGGAGAGGCACGATGCGATGAGTTCGAGACAGTACGAACGTGTATCTTTGTCTGAATTTTCTGGCTGTCCCACCAGGCTCCAAAGCGATGGAAGCAAGGATTCTTAGGTTGAATATGCAAACAAACTTATCGGCGTCAGCTGACAGGCAGCCACCGCTGCAGAAGTCATACCAGGCACCGTAATTGATCCCTGACCACAGGATATCGTAGAACTTGGATGGGTCTGTACCGAGATATACTTGAAGTGTTTGTGTTATGTGTTTCGTGCCTTCACATGTGACTTGGAAAATCGAAATGGATTGTTGCAGCCACCTTTTCGATGTCAAGCGGAGACGTGGACGGCCAGCTCTAGTCCGTTGACCTCTTCAAGTGCTTTTGGGGCGAAGGTGACGGGTATAAATAAATGATCTTGACATTGGCATCCAGCATGTACTTCGGGACTTCGCCCTGCACTTGCTACTCTGTTTGAGGGGGGGCGTTCTCGGAAACTAGAAAGGAACCACGGGAGTCGAAGGATAACACAATCGCATCAGAATGGACTTGTGAGGAACCAGACTCGGTCGCATACTTCCTGACTGAAACATCCCTTCTCGTTTGTGATCCAGCGGCAAGATATGCGGACCGAATGACTGGTTGACGATGTTGGCACTGAACCGATCGAATGCCTCGTGGATTGATGGAGGTATAGTAGTGAGCAAGTGACCTCGTTTGCGGAACGTGCGTGATGGGAATCAGGCTTAGGACGCTTACGACTTGGGTCGATCTCAGGCTTGAACTTAAGCTTCTAGCGAATGGTACGTGGACTCGGGTGAAGCAAAGATTGAAGGATATTGCGGATATACACAGGCAGAGTTGGTACTGGACAGTTCTCGGAACTGGTCCACCAGTTCGAACTGCCAGTTCTCGAAGTGGACCAGTTCTCGATTCGGGAACTGGTAGACCAG
>SWBJ01000576.1:0-21479 GCA_024195555.1 Aureobasidium sp. EXF-12298
GCTCTCTATGGCCACACCTCTATCTCTGAATACTTTGTGCATTTTTATAGTGTACACTTTGCTCTCTGCGTAGTCGGAGGTCGATGGATACAATGGGAAATTACAGACTTTGGCACACGGGGAGGTAGAAATATCCTAAACATTGTCCTCTCCGTGAATATTCTTCTCTGGAAAGCATTGTGCATCTTTATAGCTACGGCGTATAGAGGGCATTGCAGGAGGAGACTATGCAGCGTGCAAGAACTCGAAAGGCGCCTGATGTCAGTCTATCGGATCTTCCTCCTCAGTAGCTACTGTTCGTCATGTCTTTCCACAATGAACTGAGGAGTGCCAGCATGAATCAAGACACCCTTCTCGTTGTTTCGAAAACACCCGCCCAAGGCCCCGCGGTGTACCCGAGCGCCGAATTTGTCCGGCGTGGCAGCTACGTCAAGCTAGCTATGATGTGCCCCTCCATCGGCGCAGTTGCCAACAAAATAAACTCGTCTTGTCCCCCTCAACAGCAGCCTTTGCTTTGTCACTTTTCCTGCAACAACCACTTCAAACCAACCAACTCCTATCCAAACAACACTTCACCACACACATCCGCAAACATGGGTCGTCAATTCTTCGTCGGAGGCAACTTCAAGATGAACGGTTCGGTCGACACGATCAAGAGCATCGTGAACCACCTGAACCAGGCCAAGGTCGACCCCAACGTCGGTCAGTAAACACTGCATGCACACACTGCAAGACGTTGTCAATGCTAACAGCTCGCAGAGGTCGTCATTGCCCCTCCTGCCCTCTACCTGCTCCTCACCCGCGAGCACCTCCGCCCCGGTCTCGAGGTTGCTGCTCAGAACGTCTTCGACAAGCCCAACGGTGCCTTCACCGGTGAGATCTCTGCCACCCAGCTCAAGGATTCCAACATCACCTGGACCCTGACTGGTCACTCTGAGCGCCGTGTCATCCTCAAGGAGTCCGACGACTTCATCGCTTCCAAGACCAAGGCCGCCCTCGATAACGGCCTCGGTGTCATTCTCTGCATTGGCGAGACTCTTGAGCAGAGAGAGGCCAACCAGACCATCGAAGTCGTCACCAACCAGCTCCGTGCTGTCGCCAAGCAGGTTCAGGACTGGAGCAAGGTCGTCATCGCCTACGAGCCCGTCTGGGCCATTGGCACTGGCAAGGTCGCCACCACTGAGCAGGCTCAGGAGGTGCACGCCGCCATCCGCGAGTACCTTACCAAGGAGGTCAGTCAGACTGCCTCGGACAACACCAGAATCATCTACGGTGGCAGTGTCAGCGAGAAGAACTGCAACGAGCTCGCCAAGGAGAAGGACATTGACGGTTTCCTTGTTGGCGGTGCCAGCTTGAAGCCCGCCTTTGTCGACATTATCAATGCCCAGTCCTCGTAAAAAGTCTTGTATATAGAAAGGACTGGTAGGGTGTCTTGCGGCAAACGCACTGATTGCCCATGAGAGATGATTGTTAAATAAAACATTTGACGAACCAAACATGTTGTTCACAAAGTCTCAGACGTGCTTGATAAATGACCGCATAAAACTGTCCAAATAGCAGTTTTGGTGGATTAAGAATGCTGTGTGACTCCATGCAACGATAGAAGGGTAATTGACACCTTGTGCCATAAGTTAAGACAAGCTTACGATCATGTCTAAAAGTGCCAAAGCTATGGAAAAGCACCATTGTTTTTCAATGTCCATACCTTCGGAGGATTTGCCCATGAATAAAACCTTTGGTCTGGTAGGTATCGTGATTTTCTGTAATAATGAAACATGAAGAGACAGGTCTGAAGCCCTTGTGAGGGACGATAATATGAAGATAGTGTACAATTGAAGAGGCCCTTTTTGAAAACCCTTGGTATTCCCCCAAAACGCCATTGAAAATGCTGTACAAGATGGTCGTAGAAAAAGATGGAGGTGTGGTGAGATCAGACTGACCACTTTGAGCCGTGGAAAGGATCCCAGATACCTCTTACACTCTCGTTCATACTCTTGACGGGCTTTGTGAGCTTTCTCAACTTTTCGCCGCTGGCATCGCGCAAGAGCTCGGCCTTCTTCATGATCTGTTCCTTTTCCAGGCTGCGTACGCAAATGGCCTTTTCGCGGCCGTTGATGTATGTGCCCTTGATGACGGGGTGTTTACGTGGGCGAGGTGAGACGGTGATTTCGACTTGGGGGTTGGCGCGGGCAAAGGCTGGAAGATCGTGCTTGAGGAAAGCGCTGGCGCATTGTGTCAGAGTCCGAGCAGAAGGGAAGATGTGGTTTTAGCGTACTTCATGCCCTTGGAACTACCAGCCCAGTCGCAGTAGTGGAAGTCGAGGCGTTTGCATTGCAGGATGAAGGCGCCGACGCCATTCTGGAGTCGCAAGTCAGTCAGAAGGTCGGATCTGGACCAGAAAGGAGCAGTGACTGACCTGGGACTTGGAAACCGTACGCAGAGCTTGTAGGGGCATGTTGACAGTGAGCAATCAAGGCGGCGTGGATTCATTGACCATTCTCATGCTTCGGCGAGAATGTCTGGATGGTCGTCTTGGCGCGCTGCTGGAAGAAGCCGCGGGCCGTCGTCGTGTCTCGACTCTCTCAGCTCCAGTCCAGCGCCGACACGCAGCTCCCTCTCTCCCTGTCTACTGTGCATTCATCACCACATCATCGCATACAGATGACGGACAAGCTACCTCCACAGCTGTTGCAGCTGTTTGCTCCTAGACCTGCTCTGCGATACCTGCCGCCATGCGATCACGCCCCCGAGGACCGTCGCACCCCTGCCATCTCTGGCGTCGCTCAATACGTTCAGGCCGCAAAGGAATACGATGACGAATATGTCCCTACCGAGAGCTGGCTGCAGAAAAAGGATCGTGAAAAGATGGAAAGAGACCAGGCTGCTCAATACCGCGTCACCGAGGGCTATAAGAACGAATGTGCGCTTACTACGCCAATTGTCCATCGCCTGCAATGTTGCTGATGCTTGCTACTAGTCAACCCTCACGAAGACCCCAACGTCGTCGGCGACCCATTGAAGACCCTCTTTGTTTCTCGTCTCAGCTACAACACCGATGTTAAAGACCTCGAGCGAGAATTCGGTCGCTACGGTCCCATCGAGCGCGTGCGCTACCACTTTCATCTCTTCGCTCAAACAAACACTGACTCTTTCAGATTCGCCTGGTCGAAGACACAACCACTTCCAATCCCAAGAAGAAGCACCGAGGCTATGCTTTCATCGTCTTCGAAAGAGACTCTGACATGAAGGGTAATTCGTGATTCTTGACCATTTGACGTACCACAATCTAACCCCCAACTAGCTGCCTACAAAGACGCCGACGGAATCCGCATCAAAGATAGACGCATCCTGGTCGATGTCGAGCGCGGCCGCACAGTCAAGGAATGGCGTCCTCGTAGATTTGGAGGTGGTCTTGGTGGCCGTCACTACACAAAAGCTGCTCCTCCTCGTCCTTCTGGCTACGGTGCTCCCTCTGGTCCTGGAGGCTTCGGCGGTGGTCGTGGCGGGTTCGGCGGGGGCTTCAGAGGAGGTTTCCGTGGCGGAAGAGGAGGAGGCGGCGGCGGAAACTTCAGGGGTGGCTTTGGTGGAGGTGACAGAGGTGGGTATGGGGGTGGCAGGTCTGGAGTCGGCTACGGCAACGGCTTTCCAGAAGGTGCCCCATCTGGTCCTCGTGGTCCCAGAAGCGGTCGTGACGGCTACTCAGGAGGCCGCGATGGTGGCCGCGACAGCTACTCCGGCGGAGGCTCAAGATATGGCGACAGGCCGCCACGCGACAGCTACGGTGGCAGCGGAGGCAACCGAGAACCCATTGGAGGTGGAGACCGTGGTGGTGGTGGTTACCGCGACCGTGATCGGGACCGTGACAACGACCGCAAGCGTCCCTACGATGGAAACGGTGGCTACGACGAATCGCGCAAGCAAAGAAGGTACTGAGCGCCTTTCGGGTTTGTTGAAACATTCTCTACACGCTCGCACTGAGAGGCTTCGTTCTCAGATGCTCAAGGACATCGACGGTAAGCCCACCACCGTATGCGCACAACGTCGGTAAGCAACCATGTCTCACGCCCTAGTTAAGCGCCCGGTAAGGCACCAGAAACAGGACAGAAGCACTCTGAGTGTGGAACCTTCGCAATTCGATGCCTCCTCTCTGGATAGGACGAGAAGAAAACGCTTTCTCTCTACAGGACACACCACACCAAAAGCACGGCATAACAAGGCAAACGGCGTTCATAGGCGAAGGTAACCATTTTTGGGGAGGTATCGAATTGCATGAAATGGTAATGCTGCGCGAGGGGCTGTGTTCTTATCTTTTTTTTTCTCGTTCACCTCTGCACTTTCCTTTAGGGTAAGTATGTATTCTAGTCTTTTGCTCCTAATGGACCAACGAAACGAAAGAAGATGACAACAGTACGACCACTTGTAGTGACAGCATCAGCACGGAAAACCCGTCCTCCATCTCGAGATACAAGAGGAACACAAGCTATCAAAATGCACGGTTGCATTTTCATCACGAGTCTGGCCATTGAGATAGCCTTCAGTAGGGTCTTCTCTGTGGAAACCGCATTCTTTGCGAAATGATTGTGCATTTTTATAGCTACACCACAACAATCTTTTGCATACGGGGATGCTGTACAATCATAGACTCGAATCTTTCGTGCCTCTCCATGTGCTAGAGACCATCGTAGTGTAGCTGTAGAATTGCACAATGGTTTTCGAATTGAAAGCATGGCCACAGAGACTCCTCAAGAGAGCGGTCTTTCTGTGGATAGCAACCACTTCTGGAAAGTATTGTGCATTTTTATAGTCTGAAATATTACTAGACGCCGCCGTGAAACACCCTTGTATCAAAACAGGGCCAGGTCAAGGGAGGGGGTGGGACAAGGTTCATGAACAATGACTTCATAAGCTTGCGTGTTGATCTTCACAAGCAGCCCGAAACTGGAGGTCATCGATTGTACAAAACCAAGCAGTCACGACTACCATTTTCGACGTCGACATTACTTTCTTATCTTCGTCCTAAAGAGTTCGACCTCATACGCACAACCATGGCTCAATACAACAACGCCGTCCTATCGCTGACTACGGTCACCACACCAGACCCTTATGTCACCTACTCACCAACAACCCGCCAATTCTATCTAGTGAGTTGATCACAGGATACAAAGCCTTTGTTGCATGGCTCTAACAACATTAGACATTCACTGCGGGTGACCGAGTAGAGATCTGGAGAGCAAACAGCTTGCCCGGTTTCTACGATCATCCAGACAAGCATGTCATTTGGAGACCACCGCCAGACACGGAGCACTCCAACGATCTATGGGCACCTGAACTTCACTGCATCAGGGGTAGGTGGTATGTATACTACGCTGCCTGCCACCCCAAACACGGAAACAAATCGCACAGAATGTTCGTGCTCGCGGGACCACCAGCAGACCACGACCCCGCTACTGGCTCGTGGGAGTTTGTAGGCCCAATCAGAGGTATGGCGCAGCACCAATGGGCCATTGATGGCACTGTCATCGAACTGCATGGACAACTGTATTTCGTCTACTCTGGATGGCCCTTCGACAACCCCAATGAATCAGACCTCCAGCAACATCTCTTCATCCTCCGGTTGGCTGACCCGGTCACCGCGGCATCAGACCCTGTTGAGATTTGCAGACCCGACGAACCTTTTGAGCGTGTAGGAGATCACGGCATCAACGAAGGGCCACAATACCTTGCCTCCCAGGATGGTTCATGGGTCGGTCTTGTCTATAGTTGCTCGGGCAGCTGGACCAACGAGTACAAGATGAACTGCCTCCGCTGGACTGGTGGAGACCCTCTCAGACCTGACTCCTGGCAGAAGAGCATGAAGCCATTGATTCAGAACGGTCCACACGGCCATGGGCCCTGGGGTCCTGGTCATGGTTCTTTCATGCACATTGGTGACGACATTGTCGGGATGTAAGTGTGTATCTAACAAGAGCAACACACAAGCAACTAATACTTGTCTTCTAGCTACCATGCTACCGATCGTCCTGATGATGGCTGGAACAACAGAAAGGCTAGAATGCAACGAGTAGTCTTCACACCCGAAGGTCCTTGGATGGGAGGTGGAGTAGGCCCATTAACTACAAGCATGGCTGCTTTTGTCGGCAATGAGCATCACGAGGCTGAAGGAGGCGGTAAGAAGCACGGTCATGGTATCAGAGGCTTCCTGCGCAAGATTAAGGACGAGCTGTAAAGTGTAGTGAAAGGCGTCCGCGCTAAAGGGCGATTCAGGATGGCTGAAGTTAGGACGATAACGAAAGCTTCGTTTTATGCGAGGTGTCATTGATTATTATGGCTGTTCAAACCTTGGGAGAGAGCTGCTGGTCAGAGATCGGCAATCCAAACATCCGTGCGCTGCCACGCGGTGAGGGCAAGCTCTGGGCAAGGTTAAGCTTTAACGTGTGAATTATTGTCTCGCTTCCTTTGACTTCATACCACCCACTCCCGCTCTTATACCACTTAAGACTGTGTTGGATTCCGTAAAGACTATGCACATCCTAGACCAATCTTGAGAAGGTATGTCTCGGTGTAGCAGGCACTCGGATATTAAGACCTAGAGGCGGCATGCTTCTACTGCTGCATAATTAGAAAGTACCGAACGTTTTTCGCTTCATATCAATACCCAGACTATCTTCAACGGCCTTGTTCAAACACAGCATTCTTCTAGTCTATCCTTGAAAGGGGCCAGATTCTTCCAGCCAGCTTCCACAACGCTCTAAGCAAGAGGGCACCACAAAAATCGGTCTTTGCCGACGTCACAAGCTCAGCTCCCTGATTTACAACTTCCAGCTGTTTTAACCACCTCTCTGATGTTGTACCTTCTTACCTTTGAGAGGCCATCTGATGTAAATATGGGCCGCCAACATTATCATACTCTACTCCTCGATATTCGGCCCAATGGGATCCCATTCCTATGTTTCCATGTGTCTGGCTAGCCCGGCTTCTGCTTCCGTAGCCGTTGTATACAATATTTCGATGAAAGGCTTGATGCGGGAGAGCAACCTACAGGCCACAACGGTCTCCGCTTCTTCTGAATAAGGAGCCTCGACGGAATCTGGTTCATCTAACTCTTCGTGGCCCTAAATTCAATGAACCATATGTTCGCTACCAACAACCGGCCTGCCAACGTTGGCGGCAGGATGGCAAGTATTTCTCTTTTCCATGCCCCATACCCTATGCCCTATCTAGCTTTGCTCATTGCTTCGTTGTTCAATGCAAGCAGGACTACTCAGCATGTCAAGTCCTCTTGCTCCCGGTTCTTATGCGTTGTCTTCGATTAATGAGCGCAAAGGGTCTGAAGACATCGGACCCGAAGAAGTCAACCATCCAAATGCCAACCATGGTTTGCCCAACCATGGCAGCTTGCCATTTTCACAGCACATCCAATCCCCGAAATCATCACGGCAGCCAGAAGAAGACCAATCGACACACTCTGGACCAGAAGAGGTAGCGTCCTCCACGAACGAGGTTTTTAAGCCTATTCCAGCATATAAGGCATACACTGCAGCGGATAGAAAGTCTACGAATGCCAGCTTGCAAGACTCGACTACCTCTTCGCCCTTTCTCATACCATCGTACGATCGTCCGAGTCTTACAAAAAGGATATCAACAAACATTGGACCGTATGACTTTGGAACCACTTCTTCGCCGTTCTCAAGGCCATCATATGGGTCCTCTATCTTCAATAGGAGATCTAGAAATCTTGCACCTGATGAAACCCCAGCGACACAACATGTCTTCCCAGCCAGGAAGGCATCTGTTGAGGAAGATCCTGCCAACATTGGACTCAACAAGCCCACGCCGAACCAAACTACTGCAATTCGCAGGTCATTGGGTCCTGGTGATTGGGACTCGTCTAGTGTCAGTCCTGGTGCCGCTGATCCAATGACAAGCGACGAAGTTCGAGAATCAATACCAAACGATTACGCTGCTGGCGGCGCAGTCGACACTGCAAACCCTTTCTTCACCTCCACGAACCCTTTCGCAATGAAATCTGATATTCTAAAAGCAACCCCGGGCACAGAACAGCTCTCTGCCAGAACCGCAAGCACGAGCTACGGGAAAAGGTCATCAAGGAACTTTTCAAAGAAACTCCCCAACATTACGGTGCCTGAGAATGAATCCTCGGTCAGTGGATCTACACCAACTCTGCCTAGCGCTGCAATGGCGGATACACCTATGCAAACGCCAACAAGAGCATCATTCGCTTCTACTCACGAACAGAAGAGGCCTCGTCTTAGCTCAGCGGCATTCACTGGTCTGACTCCTCTTTCGGAAAAAGAAGTTCAACTTGACCAGGGCACATTCGGCAACCCGACACCACTTTCCAGCCGTCAACCCTCAACGATAGGGACCAGCAGGCGTACCTCGATGATAGGTCCGCCTTCGGCCATGGATAACAGACGCCCCTCTCTAGCTGGACCTCGTCGCTCTTCTGTCTCTGTGACTAACGTTGTCATTCCTGCCCATTTAATGACTCATGTTGAAACGAACTGGAACGAAGACAATATTGTTGGTAGACGCAAGTCAACATACCGACGCGAAGACTCCCGTTCATCCTTCAATATTCAATCCATGGCCCAACAACAGCAGGAAGAGGTCAAGAATATCATCAAAATGACACCGCAAGCTCCTGATCACATGAGCACCTCTATGGAAGCGTTGGCTCAAGCAGACCCTTTCGCTGCGATGAGAGAGCGCCAAACTAGTGGTAGGATGTCTAGAGGGAAGTCTCTTGCCGCTGTTTCCGAAGCTATAAACCCGAACGACGAAGAGAGCGAGAAACCACTGACTCCAAACGAGCCTCCTGAAGGTTTGACTCCGTGGGGCCAGTTCGCTTTCAGATACCGTGATGCAGATGTCTCGCCTGGAGCTGCTGCAGATCCTGCTGATCCAATGGCGGCTGCAGGAGCGGCTCTAAGTCTAGTGGCGACTAACAACACCAACAACTCCAACCCAGCAGCTCGAAGACCCAGCATGTGGCGGCGAATCGCTACAGCGGATGCGAACGGCCCATACAATGGAGAAAGAAGAGGCACCGTCTTCCAGCGAGCAAATTCCGTCTTCCAAGATACTCTGCTAAACGTCCGTAAGAAGGTCCGCCGAAGTAGCATGTGGGACGTCTATGAAAATGCTAAGAAACGACAACTCGAGATTCGAAGAAAGCGCTGGGTGCAGATAACCTTCGAATATTCCTTTTACGCCATGCTTCTGGTCCTTCTCTATTTTCTCATTATAGGTGTTCCCCTTTGGAAGGGAACCTACTGGGAGCTTTACTTGGCGTTCAAATACAAGCTCAATGTTACTGGTTCTTGGTCTGTCATTATCGCGGTCTCGGTTGCGTAAGTCGTCCTTTGCTCTTTCCACTTTGCCTAGAAATGGATCCTTCCACTCCCACCTTCCTCGCATTAAATGAAGAAGCCACAGTCGAGCTATGACGATACACAATCTTTTCTAACGATGAGCGCTTTCCCCATCGAAGCTGACTTTTCGTTCCAAGCTATGCATACTCTCCGCTCCTTGTTCTGTTCGAAACAGACCCACCAATGCCTGACGAACCTATCGACGCTACCAAGACACCCAATGTCTCCGATACTGCCCTGATGATCCCCTGCTACAAGGCCGCCAACCTAATTGGTCCAACGTTAGAAGCTGCCACGAAGATATTTCCACCATCGCATATCTTCGTCGTTGCTAACGGTATGTTATCAAAGCTAGCAAAAGCTCCTTCGCGCTGACCATACTGCAGGCAACAGTCCGACCCCTCTAGACAACACTGAAGAAATCTGCAGGCCGTTTGGTGTCAACCACATCTGGAGCCCTGTCGGTTCGAAGATCGTTGCACAATTCGTCGGCTGCTATGCTGCAAAGGACTTTAAGAACGTTTTGCTTATCGATGACGACTGCGCTCTACCACCTAACTTCCCCATTGTCTCCGATCGACTCAAGGGTAGCGTCATGTGCATGGGTTATACCATCAAGTCTGTTGGTCCCAACTCCTCCAAAGGAACACTCTGCCAACAAGCACAAGATCTAGAATATAAGATTTCTGGTATCCAACGTGCACTTGCTGGCAAGATTGGTAGCGCGACCTTTCCACATGGCGCCATCTCGCTTTGGGACAGAGCCTTCCTTATTAAGACTTTTAGCAAGCATCCTGGATTTAGTGTGTCTGAAGACTGGTTCTTTGGGCATGTTGCTCGCCAACTCGGATGTCGTACCCAGATGGCGACATCTGTCTTCATCGAGACGGAGACTCCTGATGCCGTCTTCTTCAGCTCTGGCGGCGAAAGAGGTGGATTTGGCGAGATGACTGTCTTCAAACAACGATTCTACCGGTGGAATTTCTTCTTCGTCAACGGAATGTACTACAATCTGCACTATATCCTCTTCTCATGGAAACTAGGTTGGTGGGAGCTCGGCGCCAAACTGTTCGTCTTCCAGGAGATTTACGAGACGCTACTGTATCTCGCTACACCTATCGTCGTCCCGGTCTCCCTTGCCGTACGTCCTTCATTCTTCTTCGAACTTATGGCCCTTACCTTTGTTCTTTATATGGCCAACGCTGTTATCTTTAATGAGCTCCACCTTCGACGCAAAAACGAGAAGGTACCACAGAAGTGTGTCTGGCTTTATTACATGCCCTACAAGCTCGTCTTGACATTTGTCAACGTTGCGAGCTGCTATTATGCCATTTACAAGTACGCCACTTACTTTGCCACACGACACCCCAAGATCATTGAAGACGACAAAGCTGTGAACGTTGTGCTACAGCTTGAGGAAGAAGATGTCGATGATGACCCTGTGTTACCTGCTGGTGGTCGCCGCATGAGTGTTACAGCTGTGGGCTCACAAGTCGAAGTCCCCGGCGGTGCAGTCGGAGGCCGTAGAATGACCATTACTGCCATGGGTCAGCGCTTCAGCAATCCTGACATCACAGAAGAAGACGAAGAAGAAGCAGAAGAGCTCATCGAGAAGCCTGAGCGCAGGGCTTCGATTAGCATCATCAAATCTGGGGATGCACTCACTCCTTCGACAGCTCGTAGACCTTCCATCACCGTTGGTGGTCGTCGTGTCAGCGTCTCCTCTGCTACCATCATAGATGAGGTACCCCCGATCAAGGAGAGCCCAACGGAAGGTATCACACCCGTCCTCGGAGAAACGGAAGAAGAGCACACGCCAAACGACGAGAAACCAACGGCCGCTCCCAACGTCGAATCAAAGCGTCACTCGAAGCGCAAGTCTCAACTCAGGCAGTCATATTTTGCGCCTATCGTTGAAATTACCGAAACGGAGCATGTGCCCGAGATCCCGAGTACACCAGCTGTTGTGGATGATAGGCTCCTGAGTCGCATCTCTGCTATTGAACAGGCGTTGGCTGCTCGTGGGATTGGCGCTGTAGACTTTGCTGTTCATGACGATAGTCCTAGTGAAGCCACTGCTGTTGGCGAAGAGGAGAACGAAGACTTCGTTCCTATTGCTGAGGACGAGAAAAAGCATTCTGATGCCCAGAGCATGGTTTAAACTGCATGGATTTAATACAACAACGGCTGGCCTTGTAGCTGTCCAAATGCTTGATGGGATCTAAAGGCAGCATGCATGGCAGACGTCGTCTCAGAAATGTCCATAACGATCTTTTATGTATAATTACATTATGATGATCTTCCCACTTCCTTCAATTGTGCTTTTGCATGCATGGCACTCTAGATTTACCATTCTGGTTTCTAGTCGTAACTTCTGGCTGAGGCCATGATACTCTCAGAATTTGAGGAAGAGCCATCTTACCTTTCTAGGGTGAAAGGAGCTCCGGCTTTCAATTTTGGCGTGACATGCCTCTGAATGCCTGTGAGCTTGCTCATGCCAAGGTATTGATTTCTCGTCTGGATACACAAAAAGCGTTTCCGTTTGGAGTATGGCCTTCTTAGTTGGTCTTTGCATGAGTTCCACGCATGATCTTGCGGCGCTGGGCCATCATGTGCGTGAACAGGATATACGAGCCTAAGATTGAGAAGAAATCTCGAGTTAGCCACTCTTCTCTTGCGAGCCTTCAAAAACACGCAAAACACTCACCAGGAATGTAGATCAAGAGAATAGCAAACAGTGCCTCTCTAACACCGGTATATTGCTTTGCAGGCCCAGTAGCAGCCAACCAGACCAACCAACACTCACTGCTGATACCCAAAGGATACAGAACGAAGAAAGTGTTGTAACGCAGCCACATCCAGATAGCAGGGACGCTGCCGGCAGAGAGGTTGATGGCAAAGTATGAGTAACGGATCACTTCGGTGACGGACCAGGCGATCAGCATGGAGCTGTAGACGGGAGAAAAGGCGACTGTGTTGGGGAAAGGGTAGACGATGCCCCAGATCAGGAGGATGCGGCTAGCGACTTGCATGAGGGTTGTGAAGAGGGGTGCGCGGACGATGCCTGGGTAGAAAGGAGTGTTAACTGTATTCTTTGGTGCTGGCCTCTCGTATTCCTTGATCGCTTCCAAGGCTTCATATCTTTCATACTCCTCGCTCTCTTCCTCCAGTGTTACTATCCACCGTCTTCATCCTCATCCTCCACTTTTCAAGTTCCACCTCTTGCCAAACCACAACCTCGAGGAATGTCAAAACTCACCAACAGCAGCATGCACGACCTCCAGCAGAGCCAAAGTCTGGGTCCACTTTGCAAACTCTCCGACAGCAGGGAAGACATATCTCGTGCCATGCACAGACGAAACCAGCAAGACGCGTCCTAAGATGGTGGCCCACAGAATGGTCGACACGGCATTGTAGAGAACAAGGTAACCAGTCTTGACGGGCGAGGATTTGCGTTCGCGAGCTGGACGCGCGGGTTGTTGAGGTCGGTCGGCCATTGTTGTTGCGAGGAGATTGAGGAAGTGACAATCAAGGGACTGAATTGGCCAGAGTTGGATAGAATTGTAGATTGGACCCTGACGAGGCAGGAGCTCGGGAGTCGCGCCGATCTTTGTTGACTGCGGAATGCTCCGCCATTTTACTGTATAGAGTACTCTATAGAAACAATGCCTTTGTTCCTCGATTTGGACACCCAATGCATTGAATCATCACACACAACTGTCAGACAGATACGACTTGAACGAAGGCTTTGTTTCTCGAGTCTTCTCTCTAATAAATGAGTGCCAAAAGCCAGTTAAAAACGCCCTGAGGATACCTTTCCTCCCTTTGATCCTTCCATAGAGACATGTAAAGACAACGCCATCGCTATGCATGCTTGGAGACATCTATATGTCCTCCCGCCCGAGAAATACATAGCCTTGCTTCATAATTTACACCCGAAGAATACAAGCCCCCATTCCCTTAACCCTCGCGATGCTCCACGCATTGAAGGACCACTGATGAACAGATAAGAAGATCGAAAAGCAGAAGTGGCTAACCTCCCCGCTCAGAGGAAGATCTGCATCACATCGTTCTTGTGAGAAACCCGAAGGCCGCAATCATCGGCACGGCATGTGGAAAAAGGTGGCGGTAGCACTGGCTCGTCTGCCCGTCCCTTTCCTTTGGCGCCCTTGTTGGTTTTTCTTTTGCGATTGTTCATGCATGTACCGCAATACACCTAGAATTTTGTGTCAGTGACTTCGTTCTCGTTGCTCCACTGGACATCGCTTACATGGCCACATGCTTTGACAACCCAGACTTGACGCTTTTCTTCGCTCTCACCAACAGCCAATTCGTCTTCGCAGTTCGGACAGACTATCGTATCTTCCTCGGTTGGGTCCCTGGTAAATCCTTCAGGAGCAGGAGGTGGCGGATCAAACTTTGGGACGGGTAGTTGTACAGGATCGTCTCCATTCCTCAGATAATCAAAGGCAACAGTCTCAAAGTTCATGAAGCCCGGTAAGCCAGCGCCCAAGAAGTTGGCGGGACGGGGATTGTTGCCATCTTCATTCACAGCTCCGAAAATATGTGGCATCGTACCTCCTCGCATGATGGTAGTGACTGCGGCTCGGACGGGACCCGGAAGACGAGTTCCTCCCTCAAATATCCGTTGGACTAATCCACCATATCTCCCATGTGCACCCAATGGAGCCAGTAGGTTGACACCAGTACGCTCGCCTGCGATGATGACATCGTCTTCTGGATCGTCCAGGACCAACTCTGGGACATAACGACGATGTTCGGGGTTTGGATCCAGGAAAGGAGGAGGTTGAGGGGGACGCTGGTCGTTGCGTGATCGGGGTCTGCTGGAAACGAATTGCACCTCAGGGCTCGATGATGTCCTCGCGTGACGGGGATGCGTGGGTTGTTGGGGGCTGGTGTCTGCAGACAAGTCTATGATCTCTCTTCCAAAACGAGGCAAGGGTACGGGGGCAGTAGTGGGTTGCGGTTGCGGGGTGGGAGCATTTCCAGGGGCAGTAGAATCATCGTCGGATGTCAAGTCGATAACGTTGTTGGCCGGAGTGTTCGAGCGAGCGGATGATACTGGACGGCGATAGTCATAGCCATCTCGAGGAAAGTGAGGTGGTAGCGAAGGCAAAGGTACGGGTAGAGGTAGAGTGAGGCGAGGATTGTGTGGAGTAGCACGACGATGAGGAGAGTGGCTGTTCTGGCGAACAAAAAGCGGCGAGGGCGATGAGCGGGTGTGAGAGTCCATTTGAGTACGGGAGTAGGAGCGCTGGGTATCCCGTCAGTACACAGGCTGGCGATATTTCAGACCAGGGCAGCCCAGCCCACCTTGTTGCTATCTGAGCGATCGTATGAGAAGTCGTATGGGGGTCTTCTTCGGCCGCCGTCCATGCTGCGCGGTTGGCAGCTGAGAAGACAAAGACGGGTGTGGAAGTTTCGGGCACCAAACTCCCTGGTGTGCAGTGGTTAGTAGGCGTAGCCGGTGGACCAAGAAAGCAGAATGAAAGAAATGCCGTGCAGCATTGACGTTGATGGTCAGCTGTGGGGAAAAGTGACGACGGTCGTACCCTTTGTTTAGTGGTTTTGCCGCCTTCCCTGGACGACTTGCATGCCACCCTTGACAACACATCCATCACCTATATCCAGCACGTGAAGTCACCTGAACAAGTCCGTGCTCATGTGTATTCATGCTCGTCAATATCCCGTGCTCGTGCATAGCTACCAACAACTCTTGAAAACTTCATGTCTTGCGTCAAGCAAGGTTTTGAGTGTACTGACATATGCAAGGCCCTTCTCTTGAACGTTGCTTCCTTCTTGATCTATCCGCTTTCCGCTCCATTCTACGACACCATTTCTTGAATCGAGAAGCTTTTTTCCTTATTCGGATCCTACTTGCTTTTCTAAAACATATCAACATCAACCTCGCCTTCCATCTTCTAAGAGGACAAGATGCTGACGCTACCGTCCGTTGCCAATGCAATCAGACTCTGTGCCTTGGGTCCCCATTTCACATCGACTGCGTTCAGCGCCTTTCTGAACGGCTCTGACCAGCTCTTCGAGCTCTTGGCGTAGTGCTCAACTGCAACAAAGCCCTGTCCGCATGCTACCAGGTACTGTCCAGTGTAATCCCAGCTGACTCCGGTAACGGCTGTGCCTAGGTCGATTGTCTTGATTTCCGCCATCTTGCGCAAGTCCCAGACGCTGACACTGGTCTGTCCTTGTACTGCCGATGCAAGCCATGTGCCGTTCTCCGAGAAGGACACTGTCTGAAGAGGTGATTGTCCGAACGTCGAGTCGAAGTTGGCCACGTTCTCGGACGTCTTGACATCGAAAAGCTTGATCGTTCCCTTGCTGCTGCCGGCTGCGAAAAGGTGTCCGTCTGGGTGGAATGCGGCAGTCGTGAGTTCTGGGGGTGATTAGTGCCTGAACTTTTTCTTTCATGTGAATGAACGTACCAGAATCAGTCGAAACCTGGGTGATAGGCTGAAGCGACTGCAGATCGTACAGGACGTAGCTCTTGTCCACGCCAACCGAGGCCAAAATGTCTCCGCAGGGATGCAAGGCAATTGCACTGACCGCACCTGCGTGACGGTCGAAGCTGGCAGCCTCAGCACCGTTGTCAAAGACCTTGACTGCGCCAGTCGAGAGGGCAACCACAGGCTTGTTGCCGCACCAAACAGCATCGGTAACCGAACCACCACCACACTTCAATGTCTGGACAACCTGTCCTTGTGATACTGAGTAGACGCCAACCACGCCGTCGCTACCTCCAACAAGTGCTAGATCGCCAGTCTCGTTAACGGCGATTGAACGGCCTCCAGGATACAAAGGTTCCGAGTTCTGGGTAGATTGCATAGCTTGGAGGGAATCGGGGGTTGCCCAGCCTTCGGGTGTCGGACGCTTTCGTCGTGTTGATGACAATCTAGTAGCAACATGTCAGCCAGTTGAACAAGTTCAGATCCTTTTCGAACGACATACTCTGTTTGTGTCTGCTCAATCTTTGCGACAATGGCGTCAGGCAAGCCTTGTCCATCTACCTGCATAGCATCTCCATTTGCGCCGTTCGAGGTCGAGGTAACTGAGATCTTGGCTAAGGCATCTCTGGCTTCATCTCTTTCTTTTTGCAGGCGCGCAATAACCTTCTCGGCCGAATCACTGTAGTAGAGGGCGGTACTGAGCTCCTGGCGTGTCTCAGCCAGCTGCTGCTTGAGCTGATAGGTTTCGAGGATAAGGGCGTCCCATTCGTTCTGGAAAGTAGAGAGGAGGGCGGGAATTGAGGTCAAGGTTGGGGGTCTAGGGCGAACGACGCGAGCTTGCTTGAGTTCGACCAGATCCTCGACAGTAAGGTCTTCTCCGGTCACCGGATCTGTGCAATTCTCGGAAATGTATGATTCGATCAGTCTCTTCTCAAAGACGTTGCCTGGTCATCATATTAGACTCGGCGCAAACTTGTCGCAACTTGTGGTGAGATAATACCGCTTTTGCGCGACGCAACAGGCTGCTGAGGAGCCTCTCCTGAGACTGTTGTCACTGTTAGCAGATGTCTGCATCTCTATTTCTAGCTGTCACCTACTTGCGCACAACATTTCTTGATTGATTTGGCGAGATGAGATGCCAATTGCGATGTCTAAAGGCTGGAGTCCATCCATTCGTTCTTCGAACGCGATTCGAGTTTGCCCAGTTTGCTTGCCAAGCTCCGCAACCACCGTCACCATCACTACCTTACCGTCCTCCTCTCTCCTCGTGTGCCCAAGTCTGTAACTCCCAATTGAATCCGTCGTACTCCGACTACGCAGAGAGCAGAGTATACGCTGTCAAAAGGCATGATCTTTTTTTTTTTTTTTGGAAACATAGGCACGTCCACGGAGAGTGTATGATCTGTCGCTTCTCGGTGGACACTATTTTATTTCTTATTAGTATTGTGCATTTTTACAGGTCTGTCGCTGAATGCATTTCATCCCTGATGGCCAGGTCAGTTCAAAGCTATCCTAATGCACAAAATTACTTCGAGGCTCGGAAGCTCCAGAGAAGCTTGGTATATTACACTACCATTTCTACCAATTTTCACTTGACATACAGTCCTCTTCAATGACTTCTCACTTTCCTCTGCCATACTTCCACCTTTACGCATCGAATCATTACAAAGCATAGTGAACCCCATACATATATCGTTCACTCTTTCTGTTCCAACACGCCTCACCACAACTTGCTTTCCTTCTATCACTCAAACCATACCCTTCCTTTACCTCACTCTCATTCCGACCTCGATCTTATCCACATATAAAGCTCTACCGTCATCATCCTCCTCCTCCTTCTCCTCTTCTTCCTCCACCACCACTACACAATTAGCTATCAATACTGCTTCGATAAACAATCTACCTCACACATCATCACACGCTGCAACAATGGCTGGCACACGTATCCCTCACCTTCCCAACGAGATCTTGTATGAGATCGCAGGTTACGTTGACGATGAGGACATTCTAAACCTCCGACTGTCAGCCAAGGTCTTTCAATACGTCACTGCTGACCGCTTCGCAACGACTTTCTTCGAGACACGTACCTACAGGCTGTCACGCAAGGGAGTGGAAGCGCTCCTGAAGATCACTGAGCATCCAGTCCTCATTCGCCATATCAGAGCAGTCATCATTGGTCACAATGGCAAGCAACGCCCTGCAAAGTACCATGATCTTTTCGAGCAAATCTTCCAAAACCTCGCTACCGTTGGAAATGACATCTCCCTTGGGCTCCGTCGCATGAGTAATTCTGACCATTACGATTCGAGTTCGCATGTTGGCTCGGAAAACATGGTCAAATTCTTTGAAGAAAAGATTTTGGCGGTCGCCGTGCGCGCTCAGGTGCCCTTGGAAAACCTCGTCTCAGATGTACGAGGCGTTCTTTCAAATCCAAACCCTTGGCTCTGGTTTCACTCTGCGAACTTCTTGGAGAGATCGTGGCGCCGAGCCTCTACAGGCGTTACTGGTTACAGTCAGTTCAGCGGCCTGCAGATCAAGTTGAGCCCAAGAGCATCAGATTTCGGCAGATCAGGCAAAATTTACGTTGAAGTTAACCGCAAACGACTCGAAATCTCGCACATCGATACCCTGGTGAACTATTTTCACTTCCCGAGAAATTTTACTGACGACCTTCGCGAGATCTATCTGGAAAGTTGTGATGCAGACTACAACTTTCTATGGAAATTGGTACATAGGTCCAGCCGCCAACTTGAGCACCTGTCCTTGTACAACGTTCACTTGAGGGAACGTACAGGGGACTCACATCATTCCAGAACTTGGTCCAAACTATTCAGAAAACTCAAGTCCCCCACTGTCTTGAAGTCGTGCAAGTTCGGCAGACTCTGGAGTGACTCGGGCGACCTTTGGCTAGAAGGGGATGAAAAGACCATCGAAGCCAGTACCAGAGCTCAAGTTATCACTGTCCTCTCCAACCTCGGCGCTGGTATCCGCACTTTCGAACTCGACGGTTGATAGGGGGCCATAACATGTAATATCTTAGCATTCAGAAATCAAAGAAACAGTATACTACATCCATCATAGTGTAAGCATAAACGAAGGCTTCGTTCTGTCCTGATCCTTGTTTAGCCTCTATTCGGTGAGAGCGATACGAGCTGAAAATGTAGAGACACACGAAGTACTTTTGAAATCAACATGTTTCAAACACTAAGAGCAGCATTACCGGAGGATCTCTGTGGATGCGTATAACTTCCTGAGACTACTGTACATTTTGATAGCTACCTTTCGGCGGACACGCTGCAGCGGGAGTGAGACCACTTGCAGAGGCACAGGCTCAGCAAAGACAGGGGCAGGACAGGCTCAGCGAAGACAGGGACGGGCAAAAGACATGCTTGCTCCCTGCTGCGCTTGCTAAAAGGTAACTATCAAAATTCACAATATTGAAAGAAATTGAGAAACGTCCAGAGAGACAATCCCCACGTCAGGCCTCTCTATGGACGCCCTCAACGCTCAGATAACTTTGTGCATTGTGATAGCCGTGAATCAACTGAGTTGATCTTGAGGAGCATTTATACGTGTTTTGATGGGATCCTGCCAGGCTCTCCTGACACGGAACTCGAACTGAAAACCTACTGTGTGATAGATATGGCCTTTCCTCAAGGATAGATTTATATAGTAGTCGATCATCGTGAGGAGAAGATGATGACAGCGACTCTAGTGGTTGATGGCTGTGTGAACATGCTACAACTGCTTGTGAGGCGATTTCGTATAACAGTTGCCCAGAACTTCGCAAAAGGAGATTACTTTTTATGCATTGGAATGTCATTCTTTTGATTGGTGATTCTTGTCGCAACGATGGATGATTTTGCTGGATGACCATGACGGCTCAGCCGTCACCTGTTGTCACGGCCGCGTTCATGGGAAAGTCAGCGGCTTCGGTGAGACTCAGACAGGGCTCGTGAGTTTCATGGCATTGAATGGCAATGGAACTGTTGGGATCGGAGACGGGTGTTTCCAAGGCTGATGACTTGTTGCGTCCAAGCTTTGGTTGGTTGCTGAGGAAGATGGAAGCTGACCGCTTTTGGGCGTTGTCGAAGCTGGAAAGAGCTCTGTAAGCTCCAGCGAAGTGCAACCCCTCTGTATTTCAGAGGACTGTTTCTCCGGACGTATGGTAAGTGGCGGATGCTCATTCGTGCGTTTTCTGTAGCAGATTCCGCACAGCGCAGGCAGTCGAGAGCAGATCAATTCCGATTTTGCCCGTCGGCGGACCTCGGTGTTACTTGAGTGTTTCTAAACGTGTGATGCAACCAATTCATGCCCCTCGGGTCCGTGCGGGACAGTATGATGCAGTGCCCCGCTAATTGTGTCTCCTCTTAATCTTCAGCTCAACACTCCTCGCTCGATCTTCCTCATCTTCATCTTTCTTCAATCCCACAAGAAACAACTCTCATACACATCTATCCAAAATGTCTGCCCAAGAAGTTCTCAAGAAGTCCGGTGTCATCTACGGCGAGGACGTCAAGACCGTAAGCTGCTCTGCGGACCACAACAAGCTCGAAAGAATCTTCGCTAACCTCTCGGACTGCAGCTCTTCAAGTACGCCCAGGAGAAGAAGTTCGCTATCCCTGCCATTGTATGTGGTAATCAATCCCGAGATAAATTGATCTTTTACTGATAGCGCTCAGAACGTTACTTCTTCCTCCACCGTCGTTGCCTCGCTCGAGGCTGCCCGCGACAACAAGGCTCCCATCATCCTCCAGGTAAGAATTACTACAATTGAACCATTGAGAAACAGTCAACTCACAACATGAACAGGTTTCCCAGGGTGGTGCTGCCTACTTCGCCGGTAAGGGTGTCGACAACAAGAACCAGGAGGCTTCCATCGCCGGTTCCATCGCTGCCGCTCACTACATCCGCGCTGTTGCCCCTGCCTACGGCATCCCCGTCGTCCTTCACACCGACCACTGCGCCAAGAAGCTCCTCCCATGGCTCGATGGCATGATGGAGGCCGATGAGGCTTTCTTCAAGGCCAACGGCACCCCTCTGTAAGTTACATCAGATGCTAATTTTTCGAACCATTAGCTAACAACAATCCAGTTTCTCTTCCCACATGATTGATCTGTCTGAGGAGGAGGTTGACTACAACATCCAGACCACCAAGAAGTACCTCCAGCGCGCTGCCCCCATGAAGCAGTGGCTCGAGATGGAAATCGGTATCACTGGTGGTGAGGAGGATGGTGTCAACAACGAGGACGTTGACAACAACTCTCTCTACACCCAGCCCGAGGACATCTACGAGATCTTCAAGACTCTCTCCGAGGTCTCGCCCTTCTTCTCCATCGCCGCTGGCTTCGGTAACGTCCACGGTGTCTACAAGCCCGGCAACGTCAAGCTCCAGCCCGGTCTCCTTTCCAAGCACCAGAAGTACGTCCAGGAGAAGACTGGCTCCAAGGATGACAAGCCCGTCTTCCTCGTCTTCCACGGTGGCTCCGGCTCTTCCGTCGCTGAGTTCCAGGAGGCCATCTCCTACGGTGTCTGCAAGGTCAACCTCGACACTGACCTCCAGTACGCCTACACTGAGGGTATCCGCGACTACATGGTCGGC
>SWBJ01000577.1:0-21365 GCA_024195555.1 Aureobasidium sp. EXF-12298
GTCAGAGAAGACCATGATGGCGTCGATGTTGATCTTGGAGAAGTCGCGAGGGCGAGAAGTGGCACGCTCCTCATCGGTGAAGACACGGAAAGGAGCAATGGTAGGGTCCCAGGCGATGATGTCGTTGGGGACGACGATGTCCTTGAAGCCGTACTCCTCAGCAACCTCACGGCACTTGTAGCCCTCACCACCGACGACGAGGACAGTGTTGTAGTACTCGGAAAGAGCTCTCATAGGAGTGTGAGACTGGATGAACTGGTCGACGGCGACGGGGTTGCCGAGAATCTTGGACAGCTGCTCGCAACGAGGGATCTCGCGCTTACCGGAACCGTTGGTAAGGAAGATGTGAGGGATCTTGATGCCGAGCTCGTTGTCACCGTTGAGGATCTCCAGAGCACGCTTGCCCTCAGGGATCAAGCGGTCACCGTGAACGAGGACACCATCAATGTCGAAAGCGAAAGCCATGTTCTTGGCAGCGTTGACCTTCTCGCCGGACAGGTCCTGGATTTGGGATGCCAGGATGTCACGAGTAGGCTGAATTGGGGGCATGCCAGGGCGACCAGACTTGGCATCAGGGTAGTGGACCGATGAGAGACGGGATTGTCTCTTGGAACGGGGAATGGGGAGAGATGCACCGAAGGAGTTGCGGGATCCTCTGCGGTCCTTCATCGAAGGAGAGAGGGAGAGCTGGTGCATGAAGGGAGAGGGGTCTGCAATGCTGCTACGGGTGGCAGGAACCTCGACTGATCTGTCAGTACCAGGCTCCATACCGGGAACAGGCAAGCTGGCGCCATAGCTGGAACCGACTGCCTGGCTGTTTGTTCTTTGCTGCTGGGCAGGCTGAGCCTCAACGTTGAGGTCGGAATCTTCAAAAGCAGGCATGATGGAGGATGTGTGAGATGGTATGGAGAGATGGAGAGTAGAGAAGAGGGAAGAGAGATAAGAGGAGGATGGATAGTTATGCTAAATCAGCAAGAGAGGGAAGGAGTGATCGTATATTCTGCGTCAGTGGGGGGTCGTTGGGTTTGCTTATGTATATTCGTAGATCGGGGCCAAATTAACGCTGAATCAGAGCCCGTACAGCAACGAGAATGCTCTGACAAGGGGGTATCCACCAGTGGCATCATCGCCGGTGTCAACAAAAATGTTTCGAATTTTTTTGACTCGGAAGCCATTCAGCAATGACGAAGGTTGGAACAAGCTAGAGGACCCTTGTGCCGAGCCACGAGGCAGCAAAACTCCTGGCGCAGCCGAAAACGCCTCTTTCTGAGGCAAAAGCGCCCTTTGGCTTGAAGGCGTTGATGCCGAAACGGTTGTTGTGAGGCGGTTTAAGGTTTAGGGTTTTGTTGACCATCCGAGACGGGCTGGGCGTCGACGTCAGCGCCCTTGCATATTTCCAGAAATTGGTGCACGGTGAGCACCGTGGTGGATACTGAGCTCCCCAACGACTGTTTTGAGTCCCCTGACCGCTTTGGAAATTTGTTGTATGACGTTGCTCTTGTCTTTGCTCGGAGCGAGGTCGTGGCAGCATGTCGGTGGGACACCTGGGCCAGTAAATAATACCTCATGGCCGAGGATTGAGTGAGATCTTTTTTCGTCTTCTGCATATCATACATTTTGTCCCTTTCTATACCCAAAGTAATAACCAATTCGAACATCACCATGTCTGCCGGAATCACTCGCACTCTCAACAACGGCGTCAAGATCCCTGGTAAGTTCTGCCCAGGTTCCTGCGAAACCAAGCTTCAATCACTAACCACGAGCTATAGCCGTTGGCTTCGGTACCTTTGCCAACGAGGGCTCCAAGGGCGAGTCTTACAAGGCCGCTCTGCACGCACTGAAGACCGGTTACAGACACCTTGACTGTGCCTGGTTCTACCAGAACGAGGACGAGGTTGGCGCCGCTGTTCGCGACTTCCTCAAGGAGGACTCCAGCGTCAAGCGTGAGGACATCTTCGTTTGCACAAAGGTGTGGAACCACCTTCACGAGCCCGAGGAGGTCAAGTGGTCTTTCCAGAACTCGCTCGACAACCTCGGTCTGGATTACATTGACTTGTTCCTTGTTCACTGGCCAATCGCTGCCGAGAAGGACGACAAGAACATGCCCAAGTTGAACGAGAAGGGTCAATATATCATCAAGGAGGAGTTGACCAAGAACCCCGAGCCCACCTGGAGAGCAATGGAGGAGATCTACTCATCTGGCAAGGCCAAGGCCATTGGTGTTTCCAACTGGACCATCGACGGTCTCAAGCAGCTCATGACTTTCGCCAAGGTCAAGCCTACTGTCAATCAGATCGAGATCCACCCCTTCCTGCCCAACACCGAGTTGGTCGACTACTGCTTCTCGCAGGATATCATGCCCGCCGCTTACTCGCCCCTCGGTTCGCAAAACCAGGTTCCTAACACTGGTGAGAAGGTCAACACCAACCCCGTTCTCAATGAGATCGCCGAGAAGGGAGGCAACACTCTTGCTCAGGTCCTCATTGCATGGGGTCTGAGAAGAGGTTACGTTGTGCTTCCCAAGAGCTCCACTCCCTCAAGAATCGACAGCAACTTCAAGAGCATCGAGCTTAGCGACGCCGACTTCGAGGCTGTCAACAAGGTTGCTGAGGGTCGCCACACTCGTTTCGTCAACATGAAGGACACTTTCGGTTACGATGTCTGGTAAGTCGTATCGATTCACACTTGGAGGAATTCGAACTAACATGCACCGCAGGCCTCAAGAGTCCTCGTAAACGAGTCGAATTAGCCCGACGACCAATGATCGAACAGATCCGATTCGAATTTTCACGTCCTGGTGACGGAAGGCAGAGGCGCATTGGCGAACACACCAAAAGTTTGTTTGGCTTGTGACAACCGGTAGCTGGTCCTACCAAAGACCGGCGAGATGGAGAAATGTTCTCATGAAAGAGTTACTTATTGTTGATACCAATATGATTGCACGTTTTCTTTTCCTTGGGCCTGTCTTTTCATGTGAAAACGATCATCATTCCTACAATACAAGGATGCTGTGATGACTTTTTGCTTTGGAGCTTTCTCCGCATCAAGTCTACAAGTACCAGAGCAGCTAACAGGATTGTCAAACAGTAGCTCCGGCCTAGGTCTACTTGTCTCAATACGTGGCTGTTAGCTCACGTCCAGACGATGTTGATGAGATGAAGACGATGCTTTGTATATGTAGTAGATGCGATTCTTTTTGCTTATGAACGAACTAAGTCGCGAATGGTCGGGAATAACACTCTGAGACACCAAAGTCTGGGGTGGCTCAAACTTGCTGCGAGATCGACGCCAAGCTGCTTTGGGCACAATGTCCATCGTACAAGCGTTCCCGTGGGATCCCGGGCGAGCTCATCTATTACGAAAGACGCCGAGTTTAAAGAGTAAAAGCAATCATCTTCAGAGATTCTCGCGATGCTAGAGATCAAGCGTACTTCAGATATCCCCGATCTGTTGAGTTATTCTGAACTTGCAGTGGCTTGCTGGAAAAGCAGCCACATATAAGACCAAGCTAAAGGTGAGATTCGAAACATGCTGTAGAAATACAAGGAATGTAACTGTGTACAAGAAGTTGAAGTGGACGTGTATTGCATTCGATCAAGTCATAACGTATTTGGGACCTTCGCCACCCTGTTCGATCGAATTAGTAGATGGACTGGGTACACCTAGGATTGACACATACCTGAGGAGTTCTCCAGGTAATATCCTGGTCCGGAACCTTGATATCACAGGTTTTGCAATGTACACAGCTAAGTACTGGATTAGCAGGATTCCAGCTGGAGCGTACGGATTGACTTACTTCTGGGAGTTGATTTGGAATCTTACACCGAGCGGCTTGCTGTCGTCCTCAATATATTCATACACACCAGCAGGACAGAATCTGTTTTCAACGCCTTGGTACTTGGGATATTCCAGCTCGGCGTGCTTGTCCCAGTCTTCCACATGCAAGTGACATGGTTGGTCCTCTTCGTGGTTTGTGCCGGTCCTGCTGACACTGGTCAAGATGTCGAAGCTGATCTTGCCATCTGGCTTGGGGTATTGAATCTTTGGGCAGTCCGCAGCTAGCTTGGTAGCTCCATGATCGGTACCACCATGTTTGATGGTCCATGGTACTCTACCTTTGAAGAGATATGCTTCGAGTCCGGAATACATGATGCCACCATAGAGCTTCAGTGGTGAGTGGAATGAAGGTCTCATGTTGCGAACCTCCTTCAACTCTTTCCAGATGGTTGAAGAGCGTAGCTTGTCTTCATAATCGTACAAGAACACAGGACTCGAATCGTCTGCTTCACGCAGAGCAGAGAAGGCAGCTTCTGCAGCAAGCATACCTGAACGCATGGCGGTATGCGTGCCCTTGATCTTGGGTACGTTAAGGAAACCAGCAGTGTCACCAATCAGAGCTCCACCCGGGAATGCACACTTCGGGATAGACTGGAAGCCACCCTCATTAAGTGTGCGAGCGCCGTAAGAGATGCACTTGCCGCCTTCCAGGTATTTGCTGTACATAGGGTGGTGCTTCATCTTCTGGAACTCGCCATAAGGAGCCAGCCAGGGGTTAGGGTAGTCGAGGCCAACAACCAGACCGATACTGACTAGATTCTCACCGAAGTGGTACATCCAGCCACCGCCATATGTATCAGCAGGTAGCGGGTAGCCCATGGAGTGGACGACCAAACCCTTTTCGAACTTTGCGGGATCAATCTCCCAGACTTCCTTGATACCAAGACCGTATGTTTGAGGTTGGCTGTCTCTCCTTAGATCAAACTTCTTTGTTACTTGTTTGGTCAAGCTTCCATGGCAGCCCTCGCCAAGCAGGGTAACTCGAGCATGGAACTCCATGCCACGCTCAAAGGAATCCTTGGGCTTGCCGTTACGACCAACACCCAAGTCGTTTGTGGCGACACCTTTCACTGAACCATCGGAGTTGTAAAGTACTTCCGAGGCTGCGAAACCAGGGTAGATTTCGACGCCAATTTCTTCTGCTCTTTCTCCTAGCCATTTTGTGAATTGATTGAGAGAAATGATGTAGTTGCCGTGGTTGTTCATCTGAGGTGGGGCGGGGATGGGTATTGAGTATGACTTTGTGAGGAAACGCATACGGTCTGTGGTAGCGGGTGTGATGTGCTCGTAGCGATTGGGGTTGTCCGGAGAGTTCCAGTCAGGAAGCAGCTCGTCCAGGGCCGAAGGTTCAACAACGTTTCCAGACACGATATGATCACCCAATTCGCCAGCCTTTTCCAGCAGCAAGACACGGAAGTCGTCGTTGCCAGCTTCATTGGCGAGCTGCTTCAGGCGGATGGCAGCGCTGAGACCAGCAGGGCCACCTCCAACAATGCAAACATCGACCTGGTCACTTTCTCTCTCGATGTCGGCAGGGTTAAAGGAGTCATCCGGGGTGGCAAGACGTGCACGTGATGTGAGCGAGAAAGGACGGCGCTGTCCTGCACGGAAAACTGCGGGACGACGAGAGGCTACTGAGTTGTTTCGCAGAGGGGCGAAGGAAGTGGCAGTTATGGGACGCAGGGTCGAGGGTCGGAACAGACGAGCATCGTGGACCAAAGCTCGGCCGAGAGTGGTGGCGGAGGGTAGATTAGTGACGGACGGCATGGTTGGCGACACGAAGGTTGAAGGCACGGGAAGTGCGAGAGAGGCAGGTGTTATAAGCAGAGCCTTGTCGCCGGGTGCTGAGGAGAGCCTCGGCTGAGTGGGATTGATGCTCTCGGTCTACAACTTCCCGTCGATGATGAGCATCCAAAAAGAAGCCGTCGCTGACCTCGGCGCATGTGATTGGCTGTGGTAGTTACGCCGCCACCCGCACTTGTGCCAAGCGCTCTGAGTCTGTCCGTCGTCGTGAACGTCGTCGACGCAGCGTCGCTGCCTTCGATCGCTCCGTCCGTCTCTATCGCTTGCCCAACAAGTCAGCGCCATCACCCGGCTTCCTTGTTACGGATCTGGTTCCTTCGTCCTTTTTGACTCATCCAAATCATCATGGGCGACGTGTCTTCGACCCGACTCTATCTGGGAAATCTCCCGCGCAATGGTACGCTTCTGCTCGTGTAGCTGGCCTGAGCATTGAGGATCTGGAAACCGCCTGGACTCCTCTGAACCCTCTGCGCAAGCCTGCCCTGGATGATGGCACCCCGCTAATCGGATTCGTGCTCTAGCCACCAAGGCCGATGTCGAGAACCACTTTGCCAGCCATGGAACTGGTGAGATCACCGAGATCAAGCTCATGAACGGCTTCGGCTTCCTCGAATACAAGGACGCCATGGACGCCCGCGACGTCGTTCCTGGTGAGTCTCTCGTCTCTTGTACGCAACCGCTCACTACTTTATTGTCTCCGCTAACTCGCCCTCTGGGTAGCCTTCCGTACGTTCAACCAGCTTCGGCTACATCGTAAACCCCGCGAGCTTGTCCTCTTACTGACCATCCCGTAGACGGTTCCGACTTTATGGGTGAGCGCCTGGTTGTGCAGTTTGCTCGTGGCTCTACTCGTCCTCGCGAGTACGGTCACTCTGAGCAGCGCGCCCCTCCTCGTCCGCGCCGTACTGTTCACCGCATGTCCATCTCTGGCCTTCCTTTCGAAACCAGCTGGCAGGTTAGCAATCTCCCTTCGATGCACACTTTCTTTTGCCCGGCCGTTTCCTCTTCCTTTTGTCTTTTGTCTTGCGTCGCCCACATCGCGCCCTGATTTTACTGGTGTTGGATCATCTTGCTTCTTGCTTTGGACATTCTTACTCAGCCCACCTTGGACCTGGACTCACATTGGCCCTTATAGGATCTCAAGGACTTTGCTCGCCAGCCCGGCCTTGACGTTGTTTACTCCGAAGTTGGGCGTGACCGCGATGGCAGCGGTAACGGAAAAGGGTGAGTACTCTTGCTATGGCCAACAACCAGCCTCGCTCTGACCGCCTGAACTAGTTTTGTCGAATACGAGACCGCTGCCGACTTGGTTTCTGCCGTGGAGAAACTAGACGGACAGGAGTTCAAGGGAGCCACTGTCCGCTGCATTTCTGATGTAAGTCCTCACATCGCGACTGGTCGATGATCCTCTCACACCGCGATGCAGACTCAGTCCGAGATTCCTCGTATGCCACCCCCGCCTCCTCGCGACCACCGCTACCGTTCACGCTCGCCTCCCCACCGTCGTGGCGGCGGTGGTTACGGCGCACCTCCAATGGATGACTACTATGACCGTAGAGGTCCTCCCCGTGGCGCTGGTGGTTACAGTCCTCGTCGTGATGACGGCTACCGCCGCAGAAGTCCTCCACCTCGCTACTATGACGATCGTAGAGACCCCTACGCTCGTTCTCCTCCACCCCGCGCTCGCGGTCCTCCAGTTGACGATTACCCACCGCCCAGAAGCCGTGCTTATCCTGCTGATGATGGCTATGGTGCACCTCCTCCAGCCCGCCGCTACGAGGCTGACCCTTACGCCAACGGTCACGGCAGAGAGCCTAGAGAGCCCAGGGAACCCAGAGAGCCTTACGGCCGTCCTCCCAGCCCTCCCCCGAGACGCGAGCGTGGCTACGACGCAGGCTATGATCGTAGACCTTACTGGTGATTACCCTCTTCTCCTTATCCTTATAACGAAAACGAGTGTTTCGTATTTTCGTTTCTGGAAAAGCTATTACTCACTCCTGCACAAGATTTACACCGATTTGATCGACCGATCACCGCCACAAATCAACAAGTCGAACACCAAGAACATAAGGACAAAGGGCGGCGCGCAATGTGGATTGGTTGGTAGATACCTCTCATATGCAGCTTAGGTCGGAGCAGACAGTTGAATAAAGCTGCCTAAAGCAGGCTGGTCTTGGCGAATGTTTATTGCTGCCAGTATGTAACAGTACTTAGTGCATTAGCCTGAATCTAGTTCTTCAGAAATGAACAATCGCGCTACCTGTGATATTTTCACAATCGCTAGTCTTGAGCTAGTCTTCTATCAACGAGAACCTTGGTCTTATGAACATGTTGCACGTTTAAGAGGCTTAAGAGCTGCTAGACTGAAGAGTGGCACTCTCAGTCTCGATGGGTACTACGCGAACGAGTCTCTCGACGGGTGTTTCTCCTCCTTTTACTCTGATCTCGACCTTGTATTCTCCCAAATGTCTGATCTTGTCGGGCTCAGCAGCCGTTTGCGACGAAAGGTTGACAAACTTAACATCTTCTGCACTCAGGACGATTCGCGAGGCTTCTTGGTTCTCGGAAAGAAGATGGGTGATTCTGCTGACCACGTCGGCATTAGAGACAGTACCGAAGATTGGTGTTGCAGAGCTGGAAGAAGATGTAGCGGGAGCAGCTTGTGCTGCGAGGAGGTCTGCAGCAGCGCTGGAGAAGCCTCGTTCCTTTTTCACGGGGGCGGCTGGTGTTTCGGGGACAGGGGCAGCAGATTCTTGAGGTCTGCGTCGGAAGTCCATGACTGGAGGAAGAAGCATGGAAAGAAGTTCGATTGAGCGCTTGGGCTGTTGCGGGCTTGGTCAGTACAAGGCTTGAAATCAATTGGTATACCAGCAAGACTTACCGCCAACTTTTCCACTTCAACGGTACGTGTGGCTGAGCGCTGCGATTGCTGCTCAATGGCCTTGACTGCAGCTGGATCGGGCACGCCGAATTGGAAGTCTCGTTCTGCAGTGATGTTCTTCGCCTTCATCTCCTTCAATTGCGCAGGTGTCACATATTCGGCCGTCCTTGTTGGGAAGAATTCGTTGCGCATACGACCAATAGAGATGGGAACATAGGTACCCTTGCGACCGAAAGTCGGCATGTCCTTGGTGAGTCGGACTGTGACGGTGGTGGGAGCGTGTGCCATCTTTTTCTTGCCGCGAACCTGCTGTCCGCTACGCCATTCTTGCAGGCCCAGGCTGCTGATGCGTCGTAGGCATGATGTGCATTGTGGAGTTCGCATGGTCAAAGACATGGTCGAGGTGGTGTTGTGTCTGAATAACCTAGGTATGTTTTTCTGGTCGCAACTGCTCGTCTCCAAATGTCGCCGGTCTCGAAATGCTTGGCAACTTAATCCGCCCTTGTTGTCCGCAAGAGCCTACTTGTACGTGAGCATACTGGCCACTATTTTCATTTCATTCTTCTCATTCCTGCTAAGTGATGAGAGCAAAGAACAATCTGTACGTATTGGTGTCTTCGGGTCACCCATGTATGATGTGGTCACACGAGTTATTTGGAGTCATGTACTAGATATTGGAGAGCTGTGCCTCAACGCAGCATCATTATCACACGTCAAGCATGAGCTGTCTCGTTCGATCAGAGCTTCTCTGTCTGAGTGGCCTCTTGGGCTTCCTCACTTCCAACAGGAACAAGTTTGCCAACAACCAAATACTTCTCCGAGAATCTCTCTTCCCATCCTCTCAAAGCTCCCATTTCTTCGTCGCCCAGGTCTGACAGAGTGTCGAGTGGTCCATTCAAATCCTTGGTCAACATGTCTTCGTCAAAGCTGCCACAAGCGAGGCCTCTGCTTGCGTCGCGTCCAGCGAAGTTGGCATAAGGACCTCCTGGACCGTAGAAGTTGCGTCCGGATGTCACGTCAAAGACTCTGCCGCGGACTGCAAGATAGACAGGCATGTTGTTGCGGCCATTGTAAGGCTCAAGCTCAGGCGGTGTGAAAGTCTTGAAGACCGTTGGTGCTGGTGGGGTTGGCAGAGTAGCTGCTGTCTTTGGTCTAAGGCGATAGTAGAGCAGGACCATAAACAGTGTGATGAGTATGAGGTTGATAGGTGTTGCGATTGTTGCACTGAACTGTTCTCAGTACTTGTGAATCGGACCTGTGTGCAAAACATACACTTCGGTTGCGGGAGGTGGTGACACTTCTGTATGATGTTAGGACCATGTGCGCGTCACTGGTTGAGAGTACCCACCGTCGGCCATGCTGCTTGTCTTGTTTACCACTTGGACACTTCTGAATATTTCACGGATAGGGCCTGTTGTGGGAAGATGTGAGGAAGAGCGTCACCAGGAAGCTGACGGATGTGATTGTGTGGAGAGAGCTTGCTTGCGGACCACTTCCGCCTTTGCCGATCTTCCTTCTCGGCCCTCTCGCATCATTCTCACTTACAGTACAAACTGAAATAGCATATTGGTTCCGCTGCTACTTCTACTACTGCTGGTCCTGCATATAGTTCTGCCTCTACGAGGCTGAGTTCCCGACTGCCTTTGTAGATTGTGTCATCTAGATCGATCTATCCCTACTCAGTATAGGAAACCCCCTTCGCAAGCTAGAGCTTTGATCAAAATCGATATATTGCGATCAATAGCTCTGTTTGTATCCGCTCACTTGGGTCTGGAGTGCACTGCTACCGTCGCAAAGCCTTCTAGTCGCAAGCGCTCGAGCTGCTTCCGCATCTCAAAGGACCTAGAAGCGGTTGCGACGCATTTGCTAATGATCATCACACTCAGTCAGGGTCTTTGACAGTTACGTTTTCGCATAATGTTACACTGGCTCCAAACGTGCAGTGTCGATTTGGAAGTCGAAGACGTCCTGTTCATCTGCGAGATCTAGTTAAAGCTGAAACACGCCGCGAGATGAAACACGAAGCTCCTGCATGACATGAGTAGTTCATGGCGGTTGTCGGATGTCTGGAAAAACCATTTATCAAGCTTTCCAGACCTATGTCGTCCTGGAAGGATCAAAACTTGCTTGCGCGTTCTTCTTCTTGTTCTTGTTTTAGCTCTTTGTTTTGTTGTGGCTGCTGCTGTTTACATGCCTTATTAATCATCCACGCTTTTTTGCTCTCACGCTTTCTCCTTGCTACAGACGGCTGGTCTATCCGCTTCAGCTTCAACCTTCTGTTCTTTATCTACAATAAGTAAGTAAGTTCTTCCACACCTTGGAACAGAGCCGAAATCGTGCCTTTGTCTCGGGTAGGCACACGACAAGCAGTGCGTCTCCATGGACGATACTATATGGCTCGAAATACTGTGTGTTGCTCTGTTTGCTCGCGTGTCGTATTCGGCACATCGGATCGAATCTATAAAATAGCACATTATCGGCGAGGATAAATTGGAATATCATTTACTAACTCAGGGTAGTTCTTTCAATTCTATCTGCCCACAATGAAGTTCACAGCACGGTCCGATGATCAGGTCCCAAGCAGACCAGAAAGCGCTTTCGACAGGCCCTATGATTCGAGATATGGTGTAGAAGTCTCCATAACAGGTGGCAAACCGAAGAAGTCAACATTAGTCGAGAAAGCAGCCAAGTTTGGTCGTCAAGCATTCGGAGGTCGTTCTGCGTCTGCCGGAGCCAAAGACGACTGGAGACGACCATCACTACCGAGTCAATATACTGCAGTAAAGGACGCCTCGGGTCTGTATCGTGATGGGTCGAGAGTCCGCGCCAGCATCAGCACGAGTTCACTGGTCTCAGCTCACTCCAAGACACGGAACGTGCGTGGTTCAGTCTCATCAAGTATATACGATGAGCCAGAGACGACGGATTCAATACCACCCTTGAACATTGTCAAAAAGGTCCCTTTGCCGCAGCTGCCACCTCTCTGTCCAACGATTGACGACTCATCCCTCACTGGCCTCCCATCAAACACATATCAGCAGCAAAGTCTGGAAGAACACGACGACTTAGCGAGGTACTCGATCGATAGCAACGACTCGACGAAAACCGTTACGCAGTCACGAGTTGACCCTTCTAGGAGTCATTTCAGTTGGACGACTTACGCAGAGACAGAGCGAAGTGTCTCGCCGACCTCGTCATACATCGCGAACACAAATTTCACAAGGGAGCCAGACAGCCGTTTCAGTTGGACGACAACAAACACAGACGCGATATATCAGCAAGACACACCACCCTGTAGTCCAACGCCCACATATCCTACCTCGATCATGTCACGACGACGCCCCGTGCCTGGAAGAGAATCAGTGCAACCAAAAAGACACGACAGCATGAGCGACGTCCAAGACGTGCAACAAGCAACGTTCGACAAATTACTCCCCCAACCACCCAAGACAAGACAAGCAATGAACCATGTTGAGGAACTGACGTTGCAACTGGAGTCACTAGAAGTGCAGAAGACGAACATGCAAAAACTGTTCAAGGACCTCGAGAAAGTAGACTCGGCCAGCCCGATTGAAGTATCAGAAAGAATGCGACGTGAGAACCGCAAGAAAATGAGCGAAGTCCGAATCAGGCAGGACGAAGTGCAGAGGGAACTGTTCGAGGTTGGAAGACTGCTGAGCAGGGCCAGGGCAAAAGCTGAAGAGGCAGATGGAAGCACAGGATTGTGGCTTCGACGTGTTACAGACTGAAGAAAGCATGTATTATCACAAGACCGTGTATAAAACCCTTTAATAGATGCGATGTGCAAAGGCTTCCCAGAGGTGACCAGGAAGAACTTGTCGAAAGGAGGTGAACAACAGGTGAAAATAGTCGTCATTGCTCGATTTTGAGAAAAACAAAGGGGTATGTGTCGAGCCTTCGAACGCCGGAGAATGATGTGAGTGGTGAGCTTATTTCTTTCCGCTCTTCTTGATGCCCTGACCACCAGTGTTGAGGGGACCCTTGCCACCAGCCTTCTTGGCCATCTCCTCGCGAGCCTTCTTGTCTGCAGAGAGGTCAGAGATGATGACCAAATGTGTGTGTAGAAGCTGAGATGCACGAACCAGCGGCCTGCTTTTGCTTGAATGCGAGATCGTCCTCGTCTTCCTCCTTAGTAGCCTTCTTGGGCTTCTTGTCTGATTTGGGCGTAAGGTTAGAACAGGTAAGGGACATGTGTGGTGAGGGGGAGGCAAGGACAGTACGCACTGTGAATCGGCTTGGTGCCGTCTGGAAGCATAACTAGTTAGTCATAGAAGGGAAGTAGCGGTGCACAATTACTTACTGCCCATTCCTGAAGGCATGATTGCGACTGTGTGTTTGGTTGATAGAGTGGGATGAGAGTAGAGGAGGAAAAAGAACAATCAAGGCGGATGATTGTGACTGCGGGGGCAGAACAAGAAAGAAGGGCAACAAGGGCTGGACTGCGTTGAGAACGTCGATAGGCAACACGCGCTAAGGCGGGGCGGCCCGCAGTGACGCGCGCTTGGAATGGAGAAGTCAAGTTTGCCATGTCCGCAGCGCAACTGAAGACGACGCCGTCGCAAGCTGCGAACTTGATCTATCAACCAAAAAGTCTCACCCGATTTCTACACAACTCGAGGCTGGCCAATCGTCCTTCATCTCGTCCAAATGCCGCCGTCTGCGTCGTCTGCCGACCACCTCCCGCCTCACCAGCCCGCTGCCCGCCAACGCCCAAAGTCGCCGGATCGCGTACTCGCCGAGGCCGAAGCGCAATGGCTCTTTACTGAACAAGAACTATTACATACGCCATCAGTTCAGGATGGCATGTCGCCTGAAAAGGAGAAGGAGATACGCGCAAAGGGTGTCAACTTCATCCGTCAGGTCGGCATCATGCTCAAGCTGCCCGAACTCACTCTGTCGACTGCTGCCATCTTCTTCAATCGCTTCCTCATGCGCGTCAGTCTCGTCGATCGTCCCGGCCAAAAAGCCCTACATCACTACACACTCGGTGCTACCGCTTTGTTTCTAGCTACCAAAGTCGAAGAGTCATGCCGCAAGATGAAGGATCTGGTTGTTGCATGTTGCCGTGTTGCTCAGAAAAACCCAAACTTGTTGATCGACGAGCAAAGCAAAGACTTCTGGAAATGGCGCGATACTATCCTGCTGAACGAAGACGTCTTGCTCGAGATGCTGTGTTTCGATCTCACAATCGAAGCACCTCACAAACAGCTCTACGAAATGCTCAAGTACTACCAAGTCCATCATAACAAGCAACTGCGCAACGCTGCCTGGGCTTTCGTCACAGATAGTAACATCACCCAGCTTTGTCTGCTCTGCTCGAGCCATACAATTGCTGCTGCCGCTCTGTACTCAGCCGCTCGCTACTGCAATGTCGCCTTTCCAGATTCTCCTGACGGCCGTCCATGGTGGCACGTTCAGCACGTCTCACTTGAGGATATTTTGAAGGCTTGCAACTACATGGCTGCCAACTACGAACACGTTCCCATAAAACCTGGTCACGAAGGCGCTCAAACTATCTATGTACGTCTCGATGGCCAAGATTCGGACTGGGATGCCACAAGGCTGAGTAGTAAACAGGCCATTACCAGTCCCACCGCCCCGATACTACATCAAGAAACTACCACGAGTAATGGGAGCAAAATTCACCATCTCGACCCGCCGCATGACGATAGAGCCGCCAAAAAGAGACGCACTTCCGATTCTGCGACTACCGCTACTTCTGTTCATCCTCATGAAGCCGCCTCGCGCACCGTCGAGAGTCACGGTAGCGAGGAGGGCGAGGTCGAAGGCTAGCTGTCTTCTACCTTATCATGAATTATTGAACATGCATTGAGCGCGGCGTTATGGATTTGCAGAGGTCGCAAAAGACCAGGAATTGAGGCCTCGCATACAGAGGATATTGTATTCTAGATTCCCACATACCAATAACGATTTGATACCCCAATTTTATGCTTGAAGGATCAGCTTAGGAATGAAGTTTTCCATGCAGCAGATTCCACTGAAATAGCTGGGTCGTTGTTGTCCACGGTCGTCGCATGTTTGGAACGTCGCGGGTCCAGTGCTTGATCGGGTAACATCTGATTGATAAGATCGGCTTCACATGTTTTTTCGCTCATCTGCATATCATAAATTGTGAATTTGTATTTACAAGACATCGAGCATCTCAAACATGGCAATCGGTAAAATGAGTTCGCCTCGAGAGATACAGTGAGCCTGATCAAATCGCCCGGTTGTCGTTCCTGTGGCTGACCGCACGGTGCCTAGTCCTCTAAGTCTGTTCGAGAAAACAAAGGCTGAAGGTAGGCCTTTATATGTCTCTGGTCCCATGGTCCGGTAAGGAATGAACAGAGATAGAGATGCCATCATCTCGCTAACACTTGATTTCTCTACAAAGATACAGCAAACTTCCTTTCAGACTACTGGTCCAAGATTACAAGGTTGACCTTACTTATACACCCATGATTCTTGCACATGAGTAGGTACTATCATTGCCTCAGTTCATACTTCTTTTTTTGTCTGCTTCCTCTTCTACCATATCTCCGCATAAAGAATTCCCGGACATAAATACTCATGCCACTACACAGATTCATTCGTCATCCCGTCGCACGGTCTTCCGACTTCAGTACACACGACAGTGAAGGGCCAGTCATCGCACAATTTGCTTCTAACGATCCAGTCGAGTTTGGACGTGCTGCAGAAATGATCGGTCCTTGGGTAAATGGTGTTGACCTAAATTGCGGTTGTCCACAATCATGGGCCATGAAAGAGGGAATTGGCTGCAGCATGATGGCAACCCCAGAGAAGGTTGCTGCTATGATCAAAGAGGCCAAGCAGAGGATAGGGCCTGGTAAAACCGTGTCATGCAAGATTCGAATTCACCAAGACTTGAAGTATCATTGATCATGACTGCGGTCTTGTCATCATCTGCTAACATGTTTCACAGCGAGACGATTAGGTTCATCAAGATCGTGGAAGAAGCAGGGGTAGACTATATCACCATCCATGGACGTCTACGCAACCAACGCTCATCGACACCACCAAACTTTGAAGCCATAAAGATGCTGAGGGCGCAGACCACATTACCCGTTCTCGCGAATGGAGATGTGTATTCCCTTGAAGACGCTCACCGCATCACAAAGGAGACCGGTGTCGACGGCGTCATGGCTGCTCGAGGCTTGCTGGAGAATCCTGCCTTGTTCGCAGGCTTCAACAAGACACCGATCGAGGCTGTATCCCAATTCATACACTATGCTGTCCAGGGTGGAATGCGCCACGAACTTGTGGTACACCATTTGTCAGAAATGATGGGCAGTGTGACCACGAAAAGAGAAAGAGCAGGTCTCGCAGTCTGTAATGATATGGTCGACGTTATAGACTGGCTAGACAGTAGATGCAAGCTGCAACGACCTCTCGTGTAAGGTCGTTATGGTTGGATCACTGGATGAGGAAGCAATCCACTATGCCCTCGGTTCAGAAAGTTGAACACTAGCAAGAAATGGCACCATTGACTTGTCTCTCTGTGCTGAGATCTGTCACCCGTACACTTATCCCATACTGGTATAGGAAAATAGAGAGACTGTGACGAGACATGGCCTTATTCTGACTATAACTGTGTCCAGAGAGGAACGACAGGAACGGTGGCTCTTGGTGGATGCGCTTCCCATCTCTTGGTAGGACCTTGCATTGGTCTGGCCGCACTTGCAAGAGACCCTTCACACGAACAGACTGTGTCTCTGTCTCACATTAATTCCAGCCCGGTAGTCGGCTCATCGTCCCAACGACTCGGCGCTATTGTGTCAAAGTACGGTACCTTTTTCGATGACCCTAAAATGAGTGACATGACTCGCATTGGGGGCATTGGAGAGCATCAAGTGGGAGCTCACATCAACCTCCTAAAGAGAGATAACAATTCAGTTGAGCTACCATCTGATCTGTCACAAATTCTTATACAGAATTGAGCGAACCACAACGGTGTGACCTCGATTTCATCATGAAGAAAGCAGCACGTGGACGGAGCGATACACAATGCACGAACGGGCCGGGCCGAGGCAATCAGTGATGATGATGCATCATGTTTATCATCAAGGTTCTCAATTTTTTCCCGTTGTCGGCAAGGGGTGAGAGCCAGTCTCTACAGAACTGTCTATTGCTCATCGTGATTCAAGATACGTTTATCAATGTACCCGGACCGTACATAAAGAAACCCCCATCCCTTTTGTTGAGCGACCTGTTTCCCGTTCCATGACCCAATTCTGTCACCATGTCTGTTTCTGAGCCAGAGTCTTTGTTTCTGAGATTACCTCCCGAATTGAGGCTTGACATCTACAAAAAACTCCTCCTTCACGATCCGCATTGCAACATTGCAAGCACTAAGCATGCTCTCCTCCCTACCTCGATAGACTATCATGAAGGTCACCACACCGCGTCGAACGATGTAGAGCCAAACGCGGTCACTCTCTCTATTCGTGCCGAAGATCCAGCCATCTACAAATCGCGTGCTCCCGAATATGTACGCAGCGCCTTTTTCGTCCGCTCTAGCGGTCTGCGCCCTGGCTGTGTGCCTACAACCTACTTCTGCGTCAGTAACATAGGCATTCACACATCCCTGCTACGAGCAAACGCCAGAATTTACGCCGAGGCTGTCGAGGTATTGTACTCAAACCACGTCTTCGACTTCGACATGCACATCGAGGCCTTTGTCGGATTCCTAGGAGATCTGACTCCTTTCGCTCGCAATTGTATACGATCGATACGTCTGGTGAAACGCGCCTTGCCGTACGATAAAGAATATTCAAAAGCAGAATGGGCCATTGCTATGGGGTGGTGCGCGAGACTTCCCAATCTGAGGTCGTTGTCGCTGGGCATCGTCGCGGGAAAGCCAGGTCCAGACGGTTGGGATTTGATTCCTGCTTTCAAACCTGAACACTTCGATATCCTCAAGGGTACAGAAGGCATGGAGTGGATCGGAGAGCTGCTTGCTGTGAGAGGACTAGACCACATTGCAGTCGAACCCATCGTCGTGCATAGCCCGTTTCCCAGAAGCGCAGCAATGGCACGTTACATCCAGTTCTCGGCGAGTATTGACGACGGGTCATTCGAAATCTGGTTAAAGAACACTATGATCAAGAAGGCTTAAGCATTTCCAGCATGTTGAATTGGTTAGCGTCTGGATTTGAGGTGTGAGAGGAGAGAGAGAGCAATAGATCAGCAATGTACAACCCCGTGTGCCAAAGTCTGTGACTCCCAATCAAATCCATCGTCCTCCGACTACACAGAGAGCAGAGTATACGCTATAAAAAGGCACAGTGTTTTTAGAAACATGAGCATGTCCACAGAGAGTCTATATCTCGTCGCTTCTCAGTGGATACTATTCTGATTCTTGTTAGTGTTGTGCATTTTTACAGCTACACGGGTTACATACTTTAGCACACAGGGAGGAAGCATCTTGGGTCTGACGCTACGAAGTGAGAAGCGATTGAAACCTTTCAAGCTCTTTTAATTTGTGATTAGTATGAAGTCTGAGCCTCACAAGAGACAGAGAAAAGGATAGAGAAGAAGCTGGATTTTAGTATGCCCATGTCCATACAGCTTGGAGCGCCCCGAAACGCCAGAAGAACACAAGGAAGGCGTAACGCTGCCCACTCAGACCTTGACCCAAAGCGATAGAACGCTCTTAGCATACGCCGTGATCTCGTTGGAACCAATCTTTGAGTCTCCGTACAGACGGTCGACAAAGCTGATAGGCACCTCTGCAACCTTGAAGCCCATTGCCTTGGCTCTGACCATCATCTCCATCTGGAAGCTGTAACCCTTGCTTTCAGTCTTGCGAATGACCTCTTGCAGAACGGATTTCTTGTACAGTCTGAAGGAGCCAGTCAAGTCGCTGACACCTGGTCTGAGCAGAGTGTCGGCGAACAAGTTGGCGCCTCTACTGACGAACTTTCTCTTGAGGTCCCAGCCGTAGACGCCTCCATCTCCAGCGTAGCGAGTTCCAGTGACAATGTCGTAGTCGGCGCCGTTCTCGCTCTGTTTCTTGATCATGCGGGGGATGAACTTGGGGTGGTGACTGAAGTCGGCGTCCATGATGATGACAAAGTTGCCAGTGGCATACTGCAGGCCGTGGACGTAGGCAGTACCAAGACCCAGCTTGCCAGCTCGTGGCTTCAGCTTGATGCGTTCGGGAGAGTAGGCTTTGATGAGTTGTTCGGCAATATCTTGTGTGCCATCGGGCGAGGCATCGTCGATGATGATGAGTTCCCAGTCGAGGTTGCTACGATACACAATCAGCATCACATGTTGTTTGCGCCAGGACAACTGGGGTGTCACTTTTCGGTAAAGGTCTTGTTCAGCAACCAGGCGATGATAGGGAGATTGCGTCGCTCATTGTAGGTAGGCAGCAGCACCGAGTACTTATTACGGACGGCCATGTTGTCGGTTGTTGTGAATTAAAAGTATTAGAAAGGGGAACAGTCGCGCCAGATGGAGCTTCAGTGCAGCTGCTGCCAGGTGTTGCGGAGTTGCCATGATCAGGGTCCGCCCCCTGACCACCACTTGTGAATGTTGGACAAGCATGAATTGAGTACAAGACTGTCGCATTGAATCTTGTATGCATGTGTACAATCGCTGTATCCTTTTGCTCTGCGAATGGATAATGCTTGTCACTTGAGTTATCACATGTAATAGGCTGTGGACAGTCGCTGAAGGTTCTCAGAATTGGTAGACCACAAAATGTGTCAGGGGAAGAATTTGAGACTGGTGTCAAGCAACTTGTTTATTGTCAACATAAGAGTATATCTGCTAGCCCAGCTGCTGCAGCTGCTTCTTTTTCTTTTTGCTAGCCTTTTCTGCAAGGAGTTGATCAAGATATGTTCCAGATCTCTTCTTGCTTGGCCTCGGATCGTCATCGTCGTCTGACGATTGTTCAGCCTTGTGTTGTTTCTGAGATGTTGAGGCGATCTTATTTGAGGATGAGCGAGTCGGCCCCTTTCTCTTCTTGGTGGAACTAGAGGCAACCATATTCGCTCTTCCTTCTTCATCGTCGTCCTCATCAGCGCCCACTTGGTCTGCAGTGGTCTTCTGCGGCGCAGGCGTCTTCTGGGCAGGCTGAGGCTTAGAAGTAGCTCTGTGGCCTCTAGCGGCTTTCTTGCCTAGCAACTGCTCTAGAAGTCTGTCATAGTTTGCGCCGGATCTCTTCTTGAGCAGCGAGTCTTGATCTGCGTCGGGGGCGGTTGCACCGACTCCAAGGCTAGACGCTCTCAGTCCATCTCTTTCTATAGCAGAGGAAGCGACGATGCTCACAGCTCTGGTGTGGGTTTGAATAACTCCTCATCTTCCTTCAGCAACTCTTGGTCGGTCTTTTGGGGAAGCGCCTCATGACTAGTTTTGGTGGGGAGCCATGACTGGACTAAGCGCTGGCTATGGGCAAGTGCGACGTTTGCGCGATTGAAGATGACATCGGCTTCAGTAGGCGTATTGTCTTTGGACATGGTTGATGGTTTTCGAAAAGATATGCTATGGTTGTACTCGGCGCGAGTCGCATGGCGGAAGAGCAGCAAGCGAGAGCCGGCGCTAACCGGGCGTCAGGACTTGGCGGGCGAAGATTGTCGGGAGCGAGTTCGTAGAGTTGTTGTATCTCTTTGTCGAGCCTTGTTTGCACCAAAGCTCCATAACCACCCTCTCCTCTCTACAACTCCGCCATGTTCAAGCTCGCCCGCAGCAGGCAGGCCGCCTCTGCATTCCAGGCCGTCAAGGTTGGCTCTCCTAGCTTCGTCGTCAACAGTCGAGGTCCCCTTTGCGACTAACACAACCCTCAATCCAGAATGCGCCTGTTATGCAGCAGAGACGCAACCTCTCCATCCACGAGTACCGCTCCGCTAAGCTCCTCGAGTCCTACGGCATCGGTGTTCCCAAGGGTGATGTCGCTCACAATGCTGCCGAGGCCGAGCAGATCGCAAAGGGCATCCGTATGCGCACTCCACCTCTCAATTCCAAACACACGTCCCCGTGCTGATTACTCGCAGCTGGCGATGACATGGTCATCAAGGCCCAGGTTCTTGCCGGAGGCAGAGGCAAGGGTCACTTCGACAACGGTTTCAAGGGTGGTGTCAGAGTCGTCTACTCGCCCAAGGAGGCCTCGATCCTCGCCAACGAGATGATCGGACACAAGCTCATCACAAAGCAGACTGGCGAGAAGGGTCGCATCTGTAACTCGGTCTACATTGTCGAGCGCAAGTTCGCCCGCCGCGAATTCTACCTCGCCGTTCTCATGGACAGAGCCACCCAGGGCCCCGTCATTGTCGCTTCCTCTCAGGGTGGTATGGACATTGAGGCTGTCGCCAAGGAGAGCCCCGATGCCATCATCACCACAAAGGTCGACATCCACCAGGGCGTCACCGACGACATGGCCAAGAACATCGCTACCCAGCTTGGATTCTCTCCTCAGTGCATCGATGATGCTGCTGATACCATCCAGAAGCTGTACAAGGTCTTCATGGAGAAGGATGCTACTCAGATCGAGATCAACCCCCTTTCCGAGACTTCGGACCACCAGGTTCTCTGCATGGACGCCAAGCTCAACTTCGATGACAACGCCGACTTCAGACAGAAGCAGGTCTTCGAGTGGCGCGACACCACCCAGGAGGACGCTGACGAGGTCAAGGCCGCCGAGTCTGGCTTGAACTTCATCAAGCTCGACGGTGACATTGGCTGCCTCGTCAACGGTGCCGGTCTCGCCATGGCCACCATGGACATCATCAAGCTCAACGGAGGTCAACCCGCCAACTTCCTCGACGTTGGTGGTGGTGCCACTCCCGCTGCCATCAGA
>SWBJ01000578.1:0-21362 GCA_024195555.1 Aureobasidium sp. EXF-12298
CGAAAGGTAGAACCAATAGGAGACGGCTTATAGGTTCGCTGTAGAGCCAAGTAGCCTGATCAATTGAATCAATCAATCAATCAATCAATAATGGGTAGGCCGTGTCAAATAGTTTCTCATCTGTCGGTCGGTTCAATCGCACCATGCTCCGGTTACCTTGGACAACAGACTCGCTCGGATAAGTCAATACAACGATGGAATCTCGGTCAGCGTCGTTGGCCTCATTGACGACATGAGGAGTCTCGAACTGTCGCTCGAGCCTTTCGTCGTGCCGCGGGGAAATTTTGTTATCGTCACAATGTGCGGCACAGCCCTTTGCGCAGACGTTGCGATGCAGCCATGCTCTCAGGCAGCGATATGACGGTCTGTGCGTTCGGCAATCCTGACCGTAATAAGGCTAGAAAGCCGAGCAAGAACCGGTGGTCCGGGCCGGCCGCTTGGCTAGCAGACGCCCCAAACCACTATTTAGTCTGCTATTGTAGGAAAGCGGCCAGGTTCCGCCCGCGCCGCGTTAGGTATCTCCACCACGATGTGCCTCATTATCGCAGCTCAGCGATCGAAACACATCGACAATAGTTTGATCCAAGCGCGCATTGTTGATATCCTAGCCGAGAGCAGAACTTATAACAGGTATGGCGATCCACCTGCCGCGAGGTGAGTCTCCAGACAACGACTACAATCAGCATCCGATTGTCAATCAGTGAACTGCACATTTTTGGAGGTCAAATTTCGCAATGCCCAGAATCATCATAGTTGGTGCAGGAATCGTGGGATTGATATTGGGACAAGCGTTGAGAACGGTATGCCTGTTATATGTTTCTTCTCCAGGTTCACATTGAACACGAGCAAACCATTAACTACTCGACAGCAAAACATTCCTTTCACGATCTTAGAACGAGATAATGATGCAGACATGCGCGAACAGGGATGGGCCATTACCCTGCATTGGGCTTTACCGCTCCTCCAGAAGATGCTTCCTCAGGAATTGATGGCTGAGATACAAAAATGCCAGGTCAATGCAGAAGTCGCTGGAAACGATACTCGAGACTTCAAGTTCATCAACCTGAAGGATTGCAGCCAGATCCACAACACACCATCCGGGGAAAGATGGCGCCTCGATCGAGGCAAATTTCGCTTGGCACTGCTGGACGGCATGGATGGTCACGTTCGCTGGAACAAGCATGTTGAAAGCGTTGAGCACCAAAAGGATTCCACGAAAATCCAGTGCTCAGATGGAAGCTCTCATATTGCTGATATTGTCATCGGCGCTGACGGTAGCCGATCGGCCATCAGAGAATTCTTGTGTCCTGAGACGCACGCAGTGACTCCATTGCCATTTCGAATGCTTGGAGTTCGGACTGAACTCACAGAAGAGCAAGTCGCTCCTCTTCGAGCCATCGATCCACTTCTATTTCAAGGCTGCGAACCTGGAACAAACAACTTCCTGTACTGCTCGCTTCTTGGTGCACCGAAGCAGGAGACTTCGTCCTGTACTGTTCAGTTTAACATAAGCTGGCCGAAGTCTTCGAACAACAAAGAAGAAGTTTTCCCCGATAACGCAACGAGACTTACGGCTTTTAAGCTTCGTGCTCGGGGCCTCAATCCTTGCTTGAGAAACCCCATTGAAAGCATTGTTGAGGGAACGTCAGTTGTTGAGGTTACATTGGCCGATAGGAAATTTGTCCCTTGGGATAGCCCGGATTGTGTCACTCTTGTTGGAGATGCCGCTCATCCGATGACCATGTGTAAGAAAACGTTCAGTATCACTCTGTCACGATGCTAACGCCATCTACCTAGTTCGAGGTGAAGCTGCGAACCACGGTATTTTGGATGCCTATGATCTTTTAAAACACCTCCAGCTTATTTGCAGCGGCGAGTGTCAGAAGCAGGACTCCATGCACATGTACAAGAGGAGATTGACTGAGAGAGCTCCCGATGCAACTCTAGCAAGTAGACGAGCATGCGAGGACGCTCATCATTATCCCGTCGACAAGGACAGCCCACTGGTGACAGAAAGAACAATGCCGCCGCAATTTGCGTGACTATGCTCTGTTGTGGTTAGCAGAGACGTAGGCAGACCCTACGTAGGTAAACCTTATGTAAGCTGTCCATAGGTTCTCGTCTAAAGTCGAGTTGGAATGAACTTTTCTCAAACCGATCATCCAGCAACCAGTGAGTTGTAATGTATGACGGTGAACCAGGCCTTCCGGCTAGTCGGACATCGCAAAGAGACTTCCAAAATCAACATACTGTGGAGGATAACCTACGAGAACGTCTATATAAAGGCAAGTACCCCTTTTAGGCTATTAGCTAGTATTCGATATATATATATATATATAAGCTCGGATGATTAACTTTTGCACCATGAATTCGTCTAGGTACTACATCATATACCTAAAGCATAAAACTACCAATCTAGATCTAGTAGCTAATGCTAAGCTGAATATATAGAGTTCTAGAGATATACTATAAAAAGTATCTTTAAATAAGTTATATACTACTATAACTATAAAATTAGTATTATATAGTATCCTTATAATATAAATTATAAGTCTAAATATGATATAAAGGCAACGGAACTGTGAAAGATTAACTCTATACTTAAGTTAAGATCTTAGCGCCATCTAGCAGTATTGCTTATCAGAATTCATAGCTCTTTAAGACAGACTTAGAGTTGATGAATCAGATCTCCTTTGCTGGATCAGAGCATTACGGAAGCTTAGAAGCTTCGGCAAAACGGGGAGGACTGGAAAGACGACCTTCTCTGGAAGCAGTGTCCAATTCAGTACGCAGCTCGTGCATGATATCAGGGTGTTCGAGCAGGTGATAGGATACAGCTCGCAGCTCGATCGCGGTTGTGTCGCCACCAGCGAACCTGAGTTTGTATCAGCAATGTTGACAGGAAGATGTTCAAGCAATTCACAAAGCACTATAAGCCTGCAATCTCACTTCGCCGACTCCGAAGTCCACTTTGTCACCTTTTGATCTCATGATATCAAGCAGGTGACCAAGAAGATCTTGCCTACCAGTTTCGCCCTCCTCGATACGGCTATCAACGCTTTGGCAAGCAGCATTCTCGATATGCTTGATAGCTGCCACAGCTTTTCGAGTCGCTGGGTTTATCGCAGCGGTTCCAAGAATGATACGTTGGCCAGTGGGAGAGGCGACCGCGGCCTGGCACAGCACAGGTACCAATGCGTCCAAGGATTCGATGTATGACTGATAGTCCCTGCCCTCTGCCATGAATCCAAAAGTCTTTCCAAAGAACAGCTCTCCAACGATGTCAAAGGCACACCAGTGCAACCATTGCCCAAGATCCAGCACTGTGTCTGAAGCTGCAAAATCATCCAATCGTTGCATCAACATGGTGCTGCAATCGTCGATGTATGGCTCTAGAGTCAAAATTGTTGGCATGCTGTACACATTGTTCACAATGCGCCTGCGATTGCTATGGGATTTTTCGTTTGTGTCGACGAAAAGATCTGGGTACTTCGAGAAGTTGTTGGTTCCCCAGCAATGGGAGAAGTGCGTTTTCTCGAGTGGTGCTTGTGTCCGATAGATTTGACGGATCGCCTCTGGGTCCGCACAAGCTACTTCATCGGGAGCAATCCTGACCAGCGGACCATACTGTGCATGCAAACTCCGTTGGACAACTTCCATGTCTCCTTGGCGGATGCGATACACCATCCAAAGACGAGATACAGAAGCCCAGAAAGGACCAGGGATGTGTCTGAGCGGGTGCAAGAATCTTGCGTAGATGATCCATGACACAGAATAAACGATGGTGAGGATACCAATAACCTCAATTGACATGAGAAGCTGCATTTAGAGGAAAGTGTCGCTTGTCAAGCTCAAAACAGATGTATGTTGCAATATTGAGATGATGTCGTAGAGAAGGTTCTGTTCCGATCGAGTCTTGAGGATGGATTTGTATAGAGCGAAAAGGCAGGGCGATTTACCCCACATGATTAATGTGCGGTGGCGGGGATTGACTTCAGAGCTGCGGCAATCCATGGACGACCTTTTGCTCGCGTTCAGAGACCCTATCTTCACGAACCGCCCCTTGGGCTGTGAGACGCATTTGGGTGACGCTTCGGCATGCGCCCATTTGGTGCAATCGCTGTGGTTGTGGACCCGAAGACAGTGGTTGACATGGCCACACAAACCCCCACACAGGAGTGAAGGTGAATCAAAGCCTGAGTGGCAGCGTCGAAGATGATGTGGGGTTCAATGTCTTCTGCCTGCCATGACCACTCTTGATGCCATCGGACGTTTCCATGTCCTCTGTGTCTGTTCGTAAAGTTTGGATCTGTCGTGGTCAATGCAAAGACCAACTTTTGTCATTACTGTCTAAGGGGACGTGCGAGCGTGCTTCGACAAGACTAATATAGACCGAAGTTCGAGTGGTGTAGTTCATGGCACTGAAATCTATGAGGGCATTCCTGGCTTTATGTTCGATCTGGGACTAATGTACAGTCACAGGACCTCTCAAAATGCCACATTCATAGGAAGCACCGCCTGGTTGAAACTCGTCTGAGCGGCCGCCATATTCACCGTATAGGAGCCCCATGAACTCTGATGCAACGTTGCGGTGGAAGTAGGGTGGGCGATATGTGTGCGAAGCTATGTCCTACCTAGGCGAGAAGATCAAGAAGTCAGCCAGTGGAGCGGCAGGATCTCGTGAGCGGGCCGTGAGAATGCAGAAGATGCTGGGATCGATATGATCGACGGAGATAGAGCCGACATTGACAAACTTTGTGAGATCATACTTGTATGGCACATAGTTGCCATGCCATGCAACAACATCGAAAGGACTATGTTGCTGTGTGCTTTTGAAGTATTTTCCACCAAGCTTGTATGTGACCGCCCAACTCTCCTGCTCGATCTCATATCTTGCCACAGGATGAAGGAAGTCTCTGGCATTTGCCAAACCGTTCGCACCAAGCGGGCCTAATTCTGGAAGTTCGAAGTTGGCGCCCCAGACTTCCAGGATGTATCCGCGGGAGGGTCCATCAGGTAAATTGACCTTGAACTTTTGGCCACGTTGAATCACGACAATCTCTCCGGGTTGAACAAATAGCATGCCAAACTCAGTTTGGACGTCCAAAGTGCCTTGTTGTGGACAGATGAGATAGTCACCATCCGAGTTGACAAATGCAGTCTTGTTCATATCCGTATTTGCAGCGTAAATGTGCGTTGCGAGACCCTCGCGCAATGTTGGATCTCCAGACCCAGCAAGTGTCTTCAACCCTGCGACAAAGTCAACTGCATTGTCTTGTGGTATGTCAAACGGAAGCCAGGCCAGTTGAGTAGGCGAGAGATGAACTCTTGGGTTGCTTGGGAGAAAGTTCGACTCCGTGTCTCGATTGTATGGCAGGTCAGTCTGGTAGAACATTAGTCATTGCAAGTCAGCAACAGTGATCACGACTCACAAAGCCTTGGTGAACCACTGAAGGTCTTGCTCGATATAGCCACGCTTTCTTGTTCAGGTGCCTCGGTGCGACAAAGGCAGAAGCCGTCATCTGCTCAGCATACAACCCGAAACGCGCATTTCTTGGACTATTCTGTCCTTGCGGCAGAGTGCCCGGCACGGCCTCGGATGCGAAACTGTCGTTGTCAGGATTGAAGATCAAATCTTGCTTATGATCACCACCTATTGTTGAAACCGGATTGGTACTATTCGTGGGGTCAGCTGTTTGGTCGACAATCTCTGAGTAGCAAGACCATACTTCATGAGGATCATTCTTTCTTATTTCAAAGGATGGAACCGCTCCATCTTGCTGCGTCTCCGCCCAGTGGAAGATATCTTGGTACTCGCGCAGTTTAGAACGGGCTGCAACCATCGTGAACGAAGGTGAATGAAGATAGCTCAAGCTGAGCCCAGGTGCAATCTGACTTATGTCTCTATCTATTGTCATTATTAATAGGTGGGGTTGGTCGTATAGTCAGATGTTCAGCTTGAGTAACATCGTTATTCCGCGGCCCACTATCAATTCGTGGGAATCTTGACGCTGAATTTTACCCCACATGGTTTTTGGGTAGCTCCGAGGGTGGCAGCGCAAACCAAACTTGGAGTATCGTCGTCGTGCTCCACACTCCACGTTGAAAGCATGCCAGGGATTATGGTTCTGAGGTCATCAAATCGTGCGGCATTGTTGGCAGGAATCGATGAGCATCGAGCAACGCGGTCTGAGTGTTCAATTCCTGTTCATGTCCAGAAATTAAGATCAGACTGCGCATCTTGCTTTCTGTTGACTACCTATTCAGGAACAGTACGAAGTCAGGGGACATCTTTTGATCGTCTGGTGCGATGGTGCCAAAAGCATCATTCGTAGGAAACTTTTTGGCGAAGCAGACTTTCCTGGCCACACTCTTGAAGAGCAGATTGCAGCTACAAACGTGGGTGTTTCCGGACCGTCATAACATGCTTTGATTGATGACGTGAGCTCTTGCAGACTTATTACGACTTTGATAAATTTGGCTATCAGGATTCGAACTTCATCATTCACCCGGAGCATTGGCATATGGCTGCTCGTATATCCAACGACGGTCTTTGGCGGGTCTCGTATGGTGAGATCGCAGGACTTTCTCATTAGGAGATTCTTGCTCGTCAGCCCGAAAAGTTCAAACATATCTTGCCTGGTAATCCTGGATCTGATAAATACAGACTAGCCAACATCAGCCCTTACCGGGTCCATCAGCGGCTTGCTAGAAAGATGAGAATCGGACGTTTCCTTCTGGCTGCCGATGCAGCGCACCTGTGCAACCCTTTGTGAGTTAGCGTCGTACATCTTGACATGTTTGGAAGCTGACTATATTACAGCGGAGGTTCAGGTTTGACTGGAGGCATTGTCGATGTCGGCGGTCTCTTTGATTGCCTGGCTGGTATGTATGACGGCAAAGCTGATGAATCGATTTTGGAAGACATTAGCAGGATACGCAGAGAGAAATATCTCACGATAGTGGACCCTATCTCGCTTGAAAATATCCGCCGACTGCACAGCCAGGATTCTGAAACAGCTATGATCAATGATGGATTCCTGCAGATGTGCAAGAAGGCTGAGAAAGATTCTGAGTTTGCAGAGGTGATGTTGAGGAGTGCGAACGAATTGCGATATGATTTTACAAAGCTGTACAAAGAAAGTCTAGATAGCACATGAGAGTTATCATGCTCTTTAGCATGTTCTGAGTCAGGACTTCCGATCGTCAAGTGCTCTACTGTGCCCCACACTGTTTATGCTTTTAGTAACATGAGTTACAACGAGTAAGATAGTTCTCATGTCTAGCGATTCGAAGTGATCGAAAGAACCAATTTTCTTGCTATGTCTCCATCTCGAGCCAGCGCTGGCAGTCATGCAACAAGACCAGAGGATACAGGCCACTCTTAAGCAGCATAGAGGCAGAGGTTTGTATACGTCTTCTCCGTAGTTACTCAGCAATATTCTCCCTATAGTAGTATCGTGCGACTGGAGCGAGATGTGCTTCACATGCCTGATGAATCAAGAGAATAAGACAGATGAAAACCCCAGATCTCATGCGTCTCTGAATTCAGCGTCAACGCTGTTCCGCACGCCCGCCCTGACTCAGGACAACTTGACCGCTGATACGAAGCACGACACCACATCTAAGAGGGTTTGACCTTATATGCGGAGGTGGATGCGCGACTTGTGGGGTACCCCACATGCGCGGACAGAAGACGCAGAGCGAAAACATGGGGTTGCAGTTCACGCTCCCGCGGAAAGCACCTTCTGCGTTCTATATATCTGTCTTACGCAGCCTGCCTCTGCCGATCATAGTCTTTCTGATCCTTTCTTTCATTCACTAGCAGACATGGCATTCGGCGGTATCCTTGAGGACTCGCATCTGCCTCACGTTCCTGGGACAGTCATCCTCAACGAGGAGGCCGCTCATTCCGAGCGGGTTACTAGTGCGCTCAGACATGGTAAGGGCAGGAATGCTGGTGTTGTTCTTGCGCCTCAACCATCAGAAGACCCTAACGATCCTCTAAACTGGTCCAACACGAAGAAAGTTACCATCATCACCATTCTTGCGTTCGGTGTCATCCTCTATGCAGGCACCGTCGGGCCATTGCTCAATGCCGGGCTCTCGACCATTTCTCACGATTTCGATGTGCCCATTGGAGATATCACTGTAATATCTGGCTACCAGTTGCTAGTCGCTGGTTGCTTTGGTCCTTTGGTCTGTTCTTTCTCGAGAAAGTACGGCAAGCGACCTCTCTTCATTCTTTGCTCGATACTGGGTGTCGTTGGGACCATCATCGGCTCCACAGCAAATAGCCTTGACTCTCTTTTAGCTGCTCGTGTGGTTCAAGGCTTCGCAATTTCAGCCTACGAGTCGCTGGTCATCACCGTCATCGGTGACCTCTTCTTCGTTCACGAACGTGGTCTTTACTCTTCTGTAATCAACTTCCTGCTTGCAGGCATCTCCAATTTCTCAAGTGTCATCACGGGAACTATAGTAACCAACCTAGGATGGAAGTATCTGTTCTACATCCTGGATGCTTTTGTTGCGCTTCAACTCGTCCTTGTTTTCTTGCTCTGTCCCGAAACATCCTTCAATCGAGACGAGCAATATGACGCCGATGAGATTGCAAACGTGGATCTCGAAAAACTTGCAGAGGCTGAGCATCGAGATCACGCCGAGCTAGAGAAAATCGCAACTTCCGGCTCCAGAATCACGCCTCTACCTTCTAAGAAGACCTTTGTACAGGAGCTGGCCGTATTCACCGGCATTTATACGGATGAGAACCTTCTCCAACTCACTATCGGGTCTTTTGGTGTCTGGACCAACGTGGCTGCCGCTTGGGTGATTGTTGCGGTTGGAGGCTCGACCGTCCTCTTCGTCGCGGTCGCTTTCGTGCTTGCCCAAATATTCACTCTGCCTCCATACAACCTCGACGCTTCAGGTGTTGGTTACTTGTCTCTAGGTCCGTTCGTTGGCGCTATCTTTGGCTCCTTGATCATGGGCTTTGTTCTCGATCCTTTGATCAAGTGGTTCAGCAAACGCAATATGGGAACTTACGAACCAGAGTATCGTCTTGTGGTAATGCTTGGAGGCTTCTTGATGGGCGGTGGACTCGTTGCTTGGGGCTATATGGCTGAACACGGTGTCAATCTGTATGCTTGTGCTACGGTCCATGGCATCGTTCTAGTTGGCGTAGTGTCCATTTGCACTGCCGCCACAGCATACGCACTTGACGCCTACCGCGACGTGAGCAACGAGATTTTTATTGCCATCATGCTGTTCAAAAATGTTGTGCTCTACGGGTTCAGCGAATTTGTCAACAACTGGACTGCATCCGCCGGACCTTTCGTTGTTTACAGCGTCTTCGGCGGGATTGGGCTTGCGATCGTATTGGCAGCAATTCCAATCTATGTCTTTGGCAAGAAGTGAGTATTCTAGCATATATCTTCTCTGACTTGTCGGCTAACTCATTTATACAGATACCGAAGTTTCTGGGCTCGTCATAATCTTCTAGAGAAGTTTGGCGTCAAGACGCATGCAGAAATCTGAAAAGCCATTTTTGATGGTTAATCGCAGACACATTCACAAGCTGCAATCCTTTACAGGACTGTTGATCATAGTGTGTCTTGTGACGCATATAACGAAGAACGCATATAACTAGATTGACCCATCGGTTCGATGCCGTCTTGTCGCTGAGCATAAGCCTCAAACATCGAGATGCATAGAGGATGGTGACGGCTCGCTGTTCCCATAAGCTGTACTGCCTATAAAAATCACTCAACTCTTGCATCATCGGCATCGATGGAATGTGGCAGCAGGTTCATTTCTCTGCATATATTCAATCAGATACTTCCACTGCGGAAGGTTGATGTTTCGTGCCAACGTGGGATGACGTGTCAAGTCCTAAGTCAGATCTCGTATCTGCACCACAGCATCATCATTGGCTGATTGGCCCGCCAGGATTTCCCTCGGGGAATCGGCTTTTCCAATCTTGTATGAACGCGCCCGAAAGTCTTCTCATGACTTGTCCCATCCGTAGCGTAATACCCCAAGTCCATGTATCGTCAAAGAGACTCGCCCAGACCCTCATGATCTCTCCTGCCAGACTTCCATACCCGTTGTACTCACTATCCGCCTCAGCCAGCAAGTTGCGGAAATTTGAAACGATCATCAGTTCGTCTTGATTGGGTGGAGTCACGAGCTGCGAGATTTCGAGCGTGTGCACCCATTTTGTGGCAAACAGAGCACAGTCCCATGCCGCGATGGGGTGTTCGAGACTCCAGGTCAAAGCTGCTGTTTTCCGAACTAGCAAGTAGCCAGCCTTAATTGGCGTAAGAAATCCGCCGTAAGCTTTATCGACTGCTCGAGTCATCAATGGCCCTCGCTCAAGGGCGTTGCCAGAAACAAATGCATCTACCGAGGCTGAGACGTGGCGAGGACTTCCGCTGAGAAGTGTTATTCGGTCGAAGTTGTCTGCTCCAGTGAATACTCGGATATGAGCAGACCGTAGCAAGGCAAGGCAGTTAAAAAGAAGCGGTCCCTCTGGATCATCGGAGGTACGTTCTCCTTCGGGGCGATCGGCCGTGAGTAAAGCGTAACATCTAGCGACCGCAGCTTCAGTCTGACTGACCATAGCCGCCTTCAGTGCTGAGTTCGTAGAGTCCCCTACAGCAAAAGCGCTGAATGACTGAGTACACTGCATCAAGTTCCACATGTATATGTTAACTGCATGCATGATGGTGGAGGTTGAGAATGCGGTCCACCTCATGGGTAATATCGTCGCTGCAGATAAGGGGTGTTCTTTTCCCAGAACAAGGTGTGTGAAGGCATGCCTAAGAGTGATCTTAGACTGATGGGCACGCTCTTGCCGCAGTCTGTCCCACTCTTGGCTGTTACTTGCTTCCCACAACTTTTCTTCGTCCAGAAGCTCAATTTCGAGATCCTGGGTTACAGAAAACATTGGAGGGAGATCGTAGGCGAGACTAGCCATCGAACTCATGATATAAATTCCGTACAACAATCTATACCGGCCTATCAGCCCATGATACGCGTGAACAATTTGACTGAAGCCACGTACCTTTTTAACGTTTCGCGGAGAACCCATTGCTCCCAGGACGCATTAACCAAATCGAAAGGCGTGGATGCAAGCAATACTCTACAAGATCGATACTGCTATACTGGACATCAGCAAGATACCGACAACTCCCTGTGTCCATACATACCGTAGACCAGAAACCTGAAGCTGAAATTCCTTGTTGTGTCATTCCTCCACTGAAGATGGAAAACCAAGCAACCAATAATTTGCATTGCATATTGGCTGTAGCACTTGCGGTTAGGAAGTCGGCATTGATGTCTTTATCCAGCTCCTGTACAAGTTCTGTCAATATACGACTGATGAGGTGCGAGATTTCATGACGAGTACCTTTTCGCAGATGTTTTGTGCGCACTGCCAAAGATCATGAGCTGTCTTGCGTCGCAGTCTGTAAAGTGCTCCAATAGCGCACATCGTTAGAACTAGACCTGGAGTCACTCTCAAGTCCAGAGAGGGTAGATGAATGACGGGACAATGTCGATGGAAGCAAACCAGATAACACTTCATAAATTGTTGCATGTCCTGCAAAGACAACAGAGGGTCCATCTCTGCAGAGACCGTCATAAAGTCCTTGATGCCAGCCATGATCGCGTAGTAGGTGTCCTCGTCGATGATCGGTAAGGCTAATGTACGTCGAGGACTTTCCTTAAGCAGGCTAGGCATTCTGGAGAGGACCTCCGGACTTTGTGGAATGGCAATGCCGACGTTCAATGCACTAGCTTCTATTGGTAGTGACGTTGACTCTGGAAGTGCGACTGGTGTGCGTGTTGAATGTTGCACGTGGTCTTCCTGGATTCTATATCGATGGCCCGGTGCGTAAGAGTTCGAATAGGTCGATAGATCTGCATCCAGGGCGGCATTGTTAAGAGCCATACTATTCATGGTAGAGAATTCAAAATCTTCCAGTCCCGTATTCTGGTTTCCATGGAAGCTTTGAGCATGTGGAAATTCATTGTTCGAGGTCATCAACCAATCTTCGTACCCAGGGATTGAATTGGTGATGTTTGAAGCATCCCATTCGCCGATACTGGAGACATCTCGCGAGCCAGTCGTGAAGCTTGAACTGTGCGGACTGTATTGATACACAACACCCACACGATGTTCTCCTGGAGCCGGAAGTAGCGGACCATCGTAGCCCTCTTCATGATCTGGCACTGATGGCGGAAGCGTTGAGCCTGTCACGCGTACTGTATCTGTGATGGGATCGTGCAAACCGTTATCAACCTGCATATTCTCCGAAGATGGCGGGCTCCTGATCTCCGGCGACACCACAGTATCATACCCTTCAGTCAACAGAGTGGGAGATCGGAAGCACCTGTCTTCTAAGACCCGATTGGGAGACTGCGGAGGAGGAGTCGGTAAGTTGAGTGTCTCGGACGTGGTACTGTCGTTGGGTCCGTAGGTATCCATCCTACCCGGTAGGTTTATACCGTCTGCATGGGGATGGAACGACTTCTCATGACGGTTGACCAAGTCTCTGTGCAATAGATTGACCCGTGTCAGTACAGTCTGGTGACACTGACGTGGCATTTTACGCACTTCCGAGCATATCTTCGGCCACAATATCTGCAATTAAATGGCTTCTCCTTTGTGTCTACTACAGCATCAATTGCTTGCGACGATTTCGTTGATCTAACATGAATACTCACGGCCTCTTTCATGTCGGGTGCGATGCTCACTGCGCTTGAAGACCTTATCGCAGCGACTGCATGGAAACCTGGGCGGGATTTTTTGTGGCTTCGTTGAAGCTACCTGAGCAGAGGACTTCGATACAGCGGCATCTGACATGACTCTAGTCTATAATCTGATGTTGCGTACGTCAAGATCTCAGACAGACACATCAATGGGAGTGTAAGATGGAAATACAGGTTACGATCAGCGGAGGATGACTAGAAGGACCAACATCCGTTTCAGACCCACAGCTGGATCCACAGTGAATGCGGGGTGAGGGGTCATCCGAGCGCGGAAATCGCAAAAAACTCGATTCTTCCGAACGAGCGGAACTGCCCGATTAGGGAATAACTTGAGTTTGTGACTGCTACGCGCAGGTCCGTCCTTGCCTTGACAGGCGACTTTCATTCGCCATCCTGAGCAACATGCATGGCCACATATCTGTCCATAATGCCATCTTTCATTGCTCTTTGCGGCGCCGGGTAACCAGTGAAGAGTTCAAATTGAGCACGGCCTTGTTCAATTAGGATTTCGAGAGGCTCGACGCATATCCAACCTTTGTGCGCATGATCGTGTGCTTGCTGCAACAGCGGCGTCCATGCTGATTTGTACGAAAGCTTTGTTGGGAGTCAGCCATACACGAGTAAAAGAAGCTCAATTACACTAACCTCGATGATAACCCCACCTGTCCTGCTTTGGAACCACTGCTCGGGAATCGTGAACTGGAGAGGAGGCGTGTCACCTATTTGGTGAGCGGGAACGGTACAGATGACGACGGTGGGCTGCGCAAGCCCTTGTGGCCAGGGTGAATCCAGCTGCTCAATCACCTCAATGCGGCATCGTGACGATGCGTCTGTCTGATTGGAATTTCTTGTGCGAGGCTCCGTGTACCAGTTGGTGAAGTAATCTGCCACCTGTACAGCTTTGCTATGCGTACGATTCCACAGGACAATATTCCTCACACCCATCTGCAACAAGGCGTATACCGAAGCGCGACCCATACCACCAGCACCGATGACAAGAGCTGAAGTGGTGGACTGAACAGTGTTCGCAGCTGACAGATAACGCAACACGCAGGTGTACAGCGCGATCCAATCCGTATTCTCGCCATGCAGCCCAATAACTGGTCCAGCTCTGTTCTTGTAGGACCGACAAAGTGGAACCGAGTGGACATTCCTCTCGTCCCCCACTGCTCTCAAAGGCAGGACTGTGTTGATGGCCTGTATCGCCTTTGCTGCTTCACTCAACGAGGTCAACAGTGGTAGAATCTCAGACTTGTATGGAAGACTGATACTGGCACCGCCGAACGACTCATCTACGAGACAAGCAAAGTCTTGCAGGTCGCTTGACTGTTTGATAGCATAAGTGTGGTCCATCCCCAAAACCTCAAAGGCAGCGTTATGCATCATCGGTGACAAACTATAGTCAATGCTCGCGCCGAAAATGTGAAAGTGTAACGGTTGATAGATAAAGCTGGAAGACTTTGCTTTTACCAGTTGTCGTAAAGTGAGCAGGGACGAGGTCAGACTCGAATCCGGTATTTCTGATCGGCGCACAGGGGTCAGACACGAGCCGAGTACCATCGATGACCTCGACTGGATTCCGGTATTGTATGCTATGAGAGGAACCTTAGATCTGGAAGCGATCGCAGCCTGGAACAAAAGACAGTCTCTGTCTTCTGACACCGACACAGCCTCGCGAACGAAGCGAACAACATGACAACCAAGAGCGACAGCGCGGTCAAACTCCTTGTGCAAAGCTGGTCTCCTCCATGGTGAAGGGCTTTGCATAGGATATGAGCGGTGACCAATGACCTTCGTTCGACCTACTGAGCTCATCAAGTCACGGACTTGCTGATCCGTGCGGCCAAGATTGATCGTTATGAAGTCGGGCACGAGTCGGAGGCCATGAGAGACCAAATCGCTATACTGCTCGTTGGCCGATGCTGATGCCGAGTCCTCGCATTCTACGTGATAAACTATCGGAGCATTGGATCGGCGTCGAATCGTCTGAAGGGAGCGACTGATCTGGTCCCAATCACACGAGGGTCGCCGCGATGGACTGCACTGGACGATCAGTTCAACTGCATCAGTGCCACAGTCTAGGTTGGCGAGATTGAGTCGTCCGCTAACGATGTCATCTACTTGCAAGACCGACATGGTAGAATATTCACGCTCTGGCGGCGGTAAACAGCAGAGCAGAGAATCTGCACGCAATGTGGTCCTAGCCAGCAGGTTCAGAAATCGCAAGAAGTCCTGTTTGACGTTCTGGAGAAGTTGAATCGGCCTGTGTATCACGCTTGGACGCCTTAGATTACGGCACAGCTCGACAGACAATGGCTCAGTGGCCTCACTTTCTGGCAGATTGTAGAACTCGTGGGTAGATATGCGCCGGCACAGCTGACGGCTTCGTCCAAGAATCTGCAGAACTTCAGCAGTATCCGGAAGGCCAAGATAGTCTCGAACGATAGTTAGATCACGATTGATCATTACGACAGGGTGAGTGCGGGCGAAGGTACGAATGAGGGTTTGACAATGCGGTTCGAGGGCCTCGGGACCGCAGACAATGACACAGCGCTCAGTGTGTTGTTTGAGTATATTTTCTAGAGCTTTGGACGAGAGTTTGCGATAGGCATCCAAGCCTCGCTCCTTGACATATTGTGACCTCTTCAAGCCATAATGCTCAACAAGCCAGCTCTCAGTATCGACCAAGCGAAAGCGCAAGGCGGTAGCAGCGATGACGGCGAATGAGGAGAGGCCGCTACCTTTGGTACCGACCAAGACTAGAGAGGCATTCTCCTCGGATGGCGAAGGGGTTCTTGACGGTGGCCGGCTGGGCGGGTTCGAGAAAGACGGTGTTCGGCTGCCTCCCTCGCGAGCAAGTGCAGCGTCTTGGGCCCTGTCAGGAATGCGACCGACCAAGGAGCTGTAGGTGGACGCGTCAAGGCGTCGTCTCTTGATGGCGACAGAAGACGGACTCGAAGGGGCAGACACAGCCTGAGCGTCAGTCATGTCGACGCTGGTGCGCATATCGTGGGAGAAGGCTCGACATCAGTACAATACTGCAGGGCGAGCAAAGTCATCCAAACATGGTCTTGTGTGAATAGACGATCAACACTGTCCAGCACGAGCTCGGAAGAAGACCCAACCGGACTTCCCTTCGGCACGGCTTGGCACATGAATCTCGACCCTCATTCCTTCCTTCCTCTTTGAGGAACACTCAAGATGCCCGCGTAGAGGAGGCTGGCCTAGGGAGCGACAGCAGTTCACTATTATTCTCTCTTGGCTGCGACACTCATCAGGGGAAGCTGTGCCTTTCACATGTCACCCTGAAAACCTTTAGCATTTTGTCTTCTTACCCCACTCCAGATTGGTGCGCGCAGTTGACGCGACGCCGCGACAGCATACCGCCGTCACTCTTCTCGATTGCACGATCAATGTTTTGATCGCTTTCTTCACACTGTCGTTTTCACATCCGACAATCGTCTGCCAGTACTGACGAAGCACACACGCACACGGCGATGCACCCGTTCTCCTTGTGGCGGTTCAATAATGTCGCAGCCTGCAGAAGAACCCCCTCGCAAGCGACAGCGAGTTACTCAGGCATGTCACCGCTGTCGTCGTAAGAAGTACAAATGCGATAGCGAACGTCCCACTTGCTCTACATGCAGATCCTCTCATTCCGAATGCACCTACGGGACCGTTGCCAAAAGACGAGGCCTGCAATCTGGCTATGTCCGGGCAGTCGAGGTCCTTTGGGGCCTAGTTTTCAAGAAGGTCGAAGGCAGCCAAGCTGCCATTAACGACCTGCTTGCAAATCTTTCCAACATCATTAGTCCGAGTTCGAATGTTCCAAGTAGCAATGTTATAAGCAGCGACCGCGCAGATGACCTTCTCGAATGCTGGAGAAACAGCGGCGTCCCTGCTGCCATTGAGTCGATGCTAGACGGTACATTTGCCGCTAATCATTTCGGCGCCCCGGAGGACATGGATAGTCCAATCGACCTGACTCTAGCCTCTGTACGCACCTGGTCCTTACCTCGATCCGACCCTTTGCAAGGCACTCCACCACAACCGCTATCACCACCACTGATAGCACAATCGCCACCACCGACAGCGGCTGGGGCCATATCGGATACTACGTGTCCGCCAGATGCTATGTTTGCAAGCAAACACATGGCTTTATCACCTCTTCCAACAGACTGGCACTCTCTGACTCAGATCTATTTCACTGTCGAACACTCATGGTTTCCCATTCTCGAAAAGCATACTCTCTTCCGCATAGCGTATCGTTACCAAGATGAGAGTGACTCTCAAGCTACCATCGATGACTGCCAACGAGGCGAGTATGCAGTTTTGTGGGCAGTTCTTGCGCTTGGTGAAATTCATTTCAGCGGAGTTTTGTCTCCCAGAGCTGCCCATTTCAAGGATCAGTCTCGACGTTTTCTTGACAAAGATCCTGTCCAAGATGGCTACGCCACTCATGCCCAAGCATTACTCCTCTGGTCCATAATTCAAGTGGGCTGCAACCAGTCGGTCCTGGCCAGATCAATGATGGCTCAAGCTCTTGTGTTGTGTACCGCCGCGGTGCGGAGATCCTCAGATCGAAAATGTGCTCTGGCCCTTTCTGGATGCTTCGTTATGGACGCTCTCTTGGCTTTGGCTACAGACACTCGACCACTGATGTCGGTGGACGATCTCCATGCGTCAGTGCCTTGTGACGAATCCAGCTCGGACGAGTGGGAACCCTACGTCGATAGATTTGAGACACAAAAATCTCCTGTTTCCTCCAATCCAGGCACACCAGCTGTACCCAGTCGTGTATCGAGCACGTTCAACCACCTTGTTCAACTATTTAGAATTCTGAATACTGCTATGCGGAAGCAGCCACCAGCGCTTGACCTTGCTGCTGATATTGAAATCTGGAAATTCAATCTACCGCGTCATCTTACGATGATGGAACCATCAACTCGACAAACCTCAAAAAACGTCCTTCCACCACAACTTCACCTTCGAGCATTCTACTCAGCCGTGTCGTATATCGCTGAGTCGAGAGGAACATCCGGTCAGGCTCGACACCTCAGCCACAATCCCCAGCAAGCTTCCTTACATGATTTAACAGCAAGTCTACTTCAGATCGAGTGTCACTTTGGTGCGCAATCGATGCCGGCGTCTATAAGTGTCCTCGTGCCTTTTCTTCTGACAAGGTCATCTTCCATGTCTATCAATCAATATACACCGACTCCAGATACCGAACATGTAATTGAGAGTTACAAAGCTCTATGGGGCTGGGGTCATAAGCCTCGTCACCAAGGGGAGCATCTCACTGGAGCAACATTGGTTGATCGGAGTCAAAACGATGACCAACTACCACCATCGCTTACATCACAAGATCCGCTGCTTGCTGCGATGCATTGCGAGATGCCCCGTGGCCTCTCAGCGACATTGAACTCGGAGGGCTTAAGCCAAACAGATGAGCAGGCTTTAATCTTGAACATGGTCGCATCCGGAGAGTCGAACGCAGCTGGACTAGATCCGAACCTAATGACTCTTGATGACTTCACTGCATCAGGAACAGATAGCATGCTTGCAGACACTCCAACGCAATTACTCGATTACCTGGCGTTGCTCCAACAAAACGAGAGGTAAGCTAAACATGTATTGCTTTGTCTTGGTATCCTGCTAACTTCTGTAGTGTGGGGAACAGCCAGGACTTTATGCAGTCGCTCGGATTCTTCATGGATTTCGAAGGGTCAAACACGTAACGACTGCCTTTTCGACACATGATCTATACTACCTGCAAATCGTCAACCTCAAAGTTGATGCCTGTACTTTCTGCTGCTGCTGCCCTTAAGGTATGCCATGCCTCGCCCGCAAGTCGCGGACTGACGACCTCGCCGTCAGACTCTGGACTGATCCATACCCTGTACTGCTCCTGAATCTGATGCCCAATAATCTCTGTGCCCTCAACAGTCTGCCATCCATGTTTCCTCGCCAGCTTGATCTTCCTAGTGATCCTTGGTTTGAAACACATGTCGAGGAACACGCCTTGCTCTTTTGCGGATGCAAGATAATGATCAAAGACCTTGATGGTCATCTTCTCAGACTCGGTTTCTGGGGCGCTGTCAGGAACAGTACCCACGATGTAGTGCGGTGTCGGAAGAGAGCTGGCTTGTTCAAGGTTGCGAATGTGGACGATCTTGCACAGCGGCTCAGATGTATCAGGAGCGGAAAGCAGAGCACGTGTGTCGACAATCAGATCTTCGACCTCCTGGTCGTCGCGGTTGACCACATACATAACCGGACATTTGAGTTCGACTGCCAAAGCGTAAACAGCCGCGCGACTTGCGCCTCCAGCTCCGACAATCATTGCTGGTTGACCAACACCTTTGTCGCTAGCCGCAAGAAGACATCCCTTGATACCTCTCCAATCCGTGTTTGTGCCTTGCAGCTTGCCATCTGACCTGATGTACACATTGTTGCAGGCCCCGAGCTTAACAGCCAAGGGGTCTAGTCCATGTAGATGCGACATCACAGTCTTCTTGTAAGGCATTGTGACAACGGCGCCAGCAAAGTCTGGAGCAGTCATGATTTCCATCGCTGCCTCGACTGTTGGCGCTTCTGTTGCAACAAAGGTCCAAGATTTTCCCAGTGACTTGCAGATGTAGTTGTGCATGATTGGTGCAATGCTGTGCCCAACGCCGACTCCAATCAAGTGCAGCTTTTTCGGACCAGAGCCGGCATCCTGTGTTTGAGCTTGAGTCATGTTGGACAGCTGGATGAGAATAGCAGATGTTGCTTGAAGAGTTCCGATGGAAGAGTGTGAATGTCCACAGCGTAGTTCGATATGAGTCTTGCTAACGCTGCTTGTTCGTCGCGAACAGTGCAGTGCTTCTCCAAGGTCATGAGAGCGCCGGAATAGCCCTTAACCGACCCCGAACTCGCCCGCCAACTGACCTGCGGGGTTCTCATGAGAAAATAATGCATGCATGCAGTTATGAAAGTGCACAATCTCTCGCATGCACGTTCACTTGTTCCTGAAGAACGATGAGAGCGCATTATCCTGTCAGACTCCAGTGTTGACATGCTCGTGTTTGTAACTATGTGTTCCCGTAGTGTGGCTTCTGGAGGAACAACAGCTGCTTAAGGACCTATAACAACAACGTCTATGCCACACAAATTAAGTCAAACCAGATCACGATATTGATTTTTCTATGCTAGTTCAGTCTTAGGGCATTGACAAACTTCTCCCAGGCTTGAATTCCACGCTGAGCATGGCTCGCAGGAACATCCGGCTCAGGATCTGTTAGTGTTCTTGAGAAGAGTTCCATGGACACATAGCCTTCAAAGCCGAGGCCCTCGATGATCGCTCGAGCCACTCTTTCCACAGGCAGGTAGGCGTTCCTATCGGTCTCGTAGATAAAGCATCGTGCATTACGAGACCACGACATGCGACTTGGCTGGCCTTCGGAGTGGAAAGGATGCTTCTCATCGAGTGGCGGGTCAATACGTTCCGCGTCCACAACCTGGATGTAGAATACCTTGGCGACATCGACAGTCTCGACAAGCTTCTTCAAGGAGGCGTCCAAAGCAGCTTCGGCGCCATCAACCATGCCTGTCGAGGCAGCAGGATCCGCCCACACCCGACCAGCGATATTGAATGTGTCCAAACACATACCAAAGTTCGGACGATCTACGCGCCGCACAACCTCCCACGCTGCATCCCATGTATCAATGTATGTGCTCCAACAGAGATTTTCGTATGCAAAACGGATCGGTCGTGCACGTTTCAGGCCCAGATCAGCGATTTCCACCATATCTGCCACAATAGTGTCCATATCTCCAGTTATTTGGTCTTCGGGCAGGAAGTTGGCTGGAATCTGAATGATGTCGGTGTCCAATGCGTCGACGATGTCAAACCAGGAGCGCAACTTCTCGATCAATCGAGCATGCTGTTCTCGGTCCCGCAGACCTTCGTAGAATAAGAATGGCTGCAGTCCGATAATCTTTAGGCCGTTCTCGTCGCAGATGATCTTTACTTTCTTTGCTGCTGTCACCAGCTGAACTGGAGAGGGCGTGGTACTTTGATCAGCCGAGGGGTCCAAGGATTTTGCATAGTACTCGAGATCTTCGTAGAATATCTCCATTCCTTGAAATCCAGATGCTGATGCAGCTTTCATCTTTTTCTCGAAGTCATGTACCCAAGCCCGTCCCAGGCTCATGGATGCTATTGCCGGCGTATATTTCATGTTGAAAGCTGTGATCGATGATGGAAAGTGAGGTGTCAGATTGGCATCGGTTGACTTGCGATTTGAACAAGAATGCTGTATATCTGATTGAGCTTGCTATGTTGTTTTTGTTTGAATTTCGCACGTACTCGCAGGTGGACACTGATTGTGAAGCCGTATCTCCACAACTTGTGGGTCGGATAAAGACAATGCCGGCTCTGCCACGATCACGAGCGCTTGGCATGGAGATCGATCGGATATGGTTGACAGGAGCACCCTGTCTCGATGCTCTTTTTTTTTTTTTTTTTTTTTTTTTTGAATCATACTCCATTTGGCCCTGCGGGCTATGCCGGGAAAACTATCTAGCTACTGAGCTATTTACAGGTA
>SWBJ01000579.1:0-21341 GCA_024195555.1 Aureobasidium sp. EXF-12298
CCCCCCTTCTTTTTCATTTGGCGCTATGGGAGCGAGAAAGAGCTCAGAGCAAGGACGGAGCTACTGAGTCTTTTGCATATTTCGAGAACAAAGGCAAAAAATCACGGCGATCGGGCGTTTCTCACTGACGGATCTTCGTTTTCTTTTCTTCTGCTGAAATAAACAGACCTTTTATGTGCATCTATTATTACCAGAAAACGAAAAGACACAAACTTCAAAATGTTCATGAAAACCGTAAGATTCTGAAAGAAAGTCTGCTTATGAGAAAGTTTACATGTTTGATCCCCATCCCTCGAGCGGATTGCTGATATACCATCACATGTAAATATGCCATCTTCTCTGTTGACCATAAACACAGAAATAAGGGCAGTTGGGGGAGCTGCTGAGGGAAACATCATACGTTGGATGATACCCGCATGATCTCCTCTTCAACTCTCGAACCATAAAGCAAGGACAAAGTGAATGATTGATTGCAAGCAGAACGCTTTCTCGTCTTTCTAGCTCCTTCATCACCCAACAACCGAGTTTTCCTTGACCACAGAAGATATCGACCGCATCTTGTCCAACGTATCCTCGAAATCTCTTTTGACATCCAGGACCTCGTTGATATGCTTCATTGCCAATTCCTCCTTTGCATATCTCGCCAATGTACTAGCCGTGTGTATGGCATTAGAAATCTCTCTCCCATTCAATTGCTCCTGACACAATTTCATCGCTGCCAACTCTACAGTATATTCATCGCCAGCATCGTCTTTCAAAGCCTTTACACCCTTGATCCGCAGACTTTGCAGCCAGATAGCATGGCGAGCAGAGGTATCAGGTTCTTTGTAGCCCAAAGCCAAATGCACTCTTGACTTCATCGCTGCATCAAAAACTTGAATGCGGTTGGTGGTTAAAAAACAGATGCCTGAAAAGTACTCCAGATGACGCAGGAATACAGCGACTAAGGCATTTCTATTCGCTGCATCGTGGGCGTCGTCTCCTCTGGCTTCTAGAAATACATCTGCTTCGTCAAGCAACACTATAGCTTTCCAAGTTGTTGCCAGCCTCAACACTCTGGTTAACTCATGCTCGAAAAACCAGGCTGAATCGTGTTTGTTGAGTTCAGAGATTGAGGCGCGGATGAGTGCTTTTTGAGTGGTTTCGGCTGCACATTCTGCAGTCAACGTTTTTCCTGAGCCGGGGGGTCCGTGGAGGAGACATACTAGTCCTTTTCCTTTCTGTTGATCTTCGTCGCGTGCGGAAGTGGGAAAAGTGTGGGAAGTCACCAGAGCTCTGACCAAGGTTAATTGACTGGAAGGTAAAATGAGAGAGTCAAACGCGTTTGGTTTCCAGGGCACTGGTGAGAGGGAAGTAACGTAAAAACGACACCAATCTTTGCGTGCGCAGGAAAATCCAAGCACGTAGGGAGGACAGAGTGCGGTATCTAAGGCAGACAAAGCACGTTTGCTGATAATGCCACTAGGATGGTCTTGCTCAAAGGTTTTGCGATCGATAATCACCCTCCCGGTTTCTGTAAACAGCATCCAGAGTTGCGGCCAATCGTCCTCGTCAGGGTGAAAGAATGACAGAGGAGGAGTCTTCAGATATTGTGCCGCACCGTCGTATTGACGTACCAACACACCAGTAATGGATAAAAACAGTTCTCCTCGTTCGCGTAGACTGCGCTCAAGATCCACGTCATCAGGTGCGCAAGACCAGGGAAATACTTTGAGATCCAAAATCTTAGAAGGATGATCAGATCCAAAGTCTTCTTTTTGATAGATGCGGAACATGTGTTTGGAAACACCATACTTTTCGCCGTCGTAGTCAGAGTAGGAGCATTGGATTTCGCAGTACCTACCCCTTTTGTCGTTTTTCTCATATGCAGTCTTGACCACGTTTAAAAGCCATGGGTGGGCTTTGACGTAGGTGACGACTCTATCTCCAGGACGGAAAAGGATGCCTAGGCGGTCGAATTCGACGACACCACTGCGTACCTGTGCAGTGTAGCTTTTTCTTGCGGCGCCCATGTCGAAGTCCATGAACTTCAGCAGCAAAGCGAGATGCGAACGAGCAGTGTCGTCTTCCATGTTGGAGCTGTGACTCTGCAAGTCATCCCAGTGGTGGAACAGCATCTCCGAAGGGATCGGGATGGACACCGATGAAGAGAAGTCCGAGGGGATGGTTGGGTGTGATTTGATGACATCTCGGAAGGCTTTCAGTATGTAAGGAGAATTGACATCAAGCGTGGTCGACTCAAGCTTGTGATTCTTGTCCATCTTCCGGGTAACGACCAAGGCAAAGTGATCTGTGGACGGTTCAACGTGGCCAAAGCCCTCGACGGCAGTCTTTTCCTCGGTGCCGTCATCTTTCTGGAGCAGATGCCATGTTTTGACCTCGCATTTGATGTGTGAAGAAGAGGCATCAGCGGTGTCTGCTGATTGAGGCAACTGCTCAGCCATGATTGTGATTGACTGAGTATAAATTGGGAGAGTGATTATGGTCAGGGGAAGAGGTTGATATAAGAACCACAAGCAAACGGGCCGATATGCTTGAGAGTACAAGTTGCTGCCTTACAAGGCTGTCACCCGGACATGTGCCTCGGCAAGGCTTATCTGCATCCTGTACGGCCGAGTTTGACAATGTGGCTTGCAGGATGCGCTGTACACAAGTTGTTGATATTGCAAGGCTTTTCGGTTACTATGCTTCGTTGGCAGTAATGTACTTACTGTTGACCAAGGAGTATTGTTTCAGCTACTTGCTTTCACTGTACGAGGCTTTCAGCCTAGGGAAATAACGCAATTTTGAAGCTCGCCTGCTTGGAGAAGATGAGGGTAAAAAGTCTTGACACATGTAGAGTATGACAGAAGGGACAAAAGAAAAAGACTGCTCCGATTTTAATGCTCGAGAAAAAAGTGAAAGGTAGAAAGCGTAAACTGTACAGTGCAAGCAGGTATACATTAACCTCTGCTGGGGTTATCAAAGAGTAATCGCCAGCGACCATGTCGATGGCCACGACCCGTCTCGAGTACATGCAGATTGGAGTTAGCAGCTGAGCGGTCGCCTATGGTGCCTGCTTGTCATGGCTGCATGGACCAGCACAGCCTTGGTGTATGCGCGAGGGTATCTTCGTAAGTGAACCGTTTATCGGTAAGGGGCGTCAGCTCTGGCGACGGCGGCCAATTCGGGCTCCCACTTGTCACCGCTAGATGAGAGTCAGTAGGCGTTTCTACCATAAAAAGATCATGCAAAACTTACTTCATCAACAGCTTCTCCTTGTTGTAGAGCAACTCCTCACGGGCTAGAAAACTGTTAGCCTGCTGGTTCTACTGACTGATTGAAAACAAAACGTACTCTCTGTGGCGTATTCGGCGTTTGGCGACTCAACAATGGCGTCGACGGGGCAAGACTCCTGGCAGAAACCGCAGTAGATGCACTTTGTCATGTCGATATCGTAGCGAGTGGTTCTTCTGCTTCCATCCTCACGCTCCTCGGCCTCGATGGTAATGGCCTGGGCGGGGCAGATGGCCTCGCACAGCTTGCAGGCAATGCATCGCTCTTCACCGGTAGGGTAGCGGCGGAGGGCGTGCTCGCCACGGAAACGAGGACTGATGGGACCCTTCTCGAAGGGGTAGTAGATGGTGTAACTTGATTTATTGTCAACAATTGGCCTGGTATAGTTGGTTCCGGGGGGTCGACTCACGGAGGTCTGAAGAACTGCTCAAGTACGACGTACATGCCGCGCATCATCTCGGTAAGCAGGAAGTAGTTTCCGAGTTTGTCGGCGGTGCTCTCCTTCTGTTGGTCCCATCGTGCAGGAGCAGGCATACGGTAGCCGGCGGCGGGAGCACCAGAGCCAGAGGCGAGGCGGGCGGCGGATGTCGAGAAGAGCGAGGTCGAGGCGGGTGTGAAGAGACGGGGCGAGGCGACGAGAGGGCGAGCCGAGTTGCGCAGGACTGCTGCGGCCATGGTCCTTGTGTTTGCCATGATAGAGCTGTGCGTGGATGAGGAGGGGAGAGGCGAAGGGAGTATTAAGTGGTGGTAGTGGCGTCCTGGAGCAGTTGCAAGCAAGCAGACGCGGATACACTTTGTGACCTAAAGCCAGCCAATCAAGGCGTCGATGACCCCAACCTTCGCCGATTGGAGAAGGCGCGCTCTCTCTGCCAAGCTTCTTTCCGCCCGTCGCAGCTTCGAATCGTCAGTGACGATTTCCAACATCGACCGGCCGAGCTGCACCAGACATTCTATACAACCCGCCCATCACCACCAGACACAATGTTCCGCCTCGCCGTCGCCAGATCCGCCAGATGCCTCGCCCAGGCTGCTCCTAGAGTTCAGGCCCCCATCACCCGCCGCGTCGCTCCCTCATCCTTCTTGCCTTCGACCACCGCCGCTCCCTCGACCTTTGTTTCCGCCGTCAGATGCTACTCGGCACACGCTGGTCTCTCACAAGATGAGGTTCAGGGCCGTATCCTCGACCTCTTGAAGAACTTCGACAAGGTGCGCAATGAGAAGAAGCCTACAATTTGCCGCATCACATACTAATGCCCTATACCAGGTCTCGGACGCCTCCAAGGTACTACCAATTCACCACGATACCAATTTACGCACGTCGTACTCACCATACATCACAGCTCTCGGCCCAGTCACACTTCACCAACGACCTCGGTCTCGACTCCCTGGACACCGTCGAGGTCGTCATGGCCATCGAGGAGGTTCGTCACATGCGCCGTACCATACAACCAGTTCCACATACTCACACCAGTCTCAGGAGTTCAGCATTGAGATCCCCGACAAGGAGGCCGATGCCATCCACAGCGGTATGCTGGCTCAAACCCTATGCTATCTGGACTGATGCTGACACAATCGATAGTGAACCAAGCTGTTGAGTACATCCTCAGCCAGCCCGATGGTAAGTCCTTTCGTGCAGAAACTACATTGACACACCTCTGACTTGTACATAGCCCACTAGATGCGCCGTTTAAAAGTGCATGGAATGGAATGTTTTTAAGAAATCCGAACTGCTACACATGCCAATGTAGAGGTATTTAGCCATTAGGTCCTGCGCCCCTGTACTATGAAATTTTCTTTTGGTCATGGCACAGCTGGAAATTGAAGCCAATGGTTGTGAAATGAAAGTGAAATTGATATGTAGCAATAGAGTGCCAAGATTCAGTCTTCAAGGGAGGACGCGCGCTACCAGGCGGTAGGTGGGGAAGGTTGATCCTCCAAACATGCGACAACAATTGGCCTGATTAGATTTACCTTGTGCCGCCTGATTCTCCCTCTTGTATTCGATCTTCTCGCTCGAACTGGAACCCAGGGTTGCTACGTTCCGCCGATTTCGCTACTCCTGGTCGACCGACTGCCGCCCGCCGCGTCTCCCTCCATACAGCTGCGTCTAACGGCCACGAAGCACCCCCTCGGCGTCTCGTAAATCACAAAACACACGACATCATTGCACAACCCCAACATGGCCTCTAGCTCAGGCTTGACAAGAAGAAGAGGTGGTGCTGGTCCCGCTGCTGGCTTTGAGAGCGAAGACGGAAGCCGTGTCAGCTCTCCTGTCCCTGGCAATAAGCGCAACGATGAGAACAGGGCCGGAGGTCTCGAGACATCATACGAAAGCGGAGAGAATGGACACAAGATTGCTTTCGATCCTCGCGACATTAGCGAAAGTGCCGAAAGACTCAAGCAGCCCAAGTTGACCCTCATGGAGGAGATTCTACTCATGGGTCTCAAGGACAAGCAGGTAGCTATGCGCCCTGTAGCCTGACCACGTCTTGGACTGTCTCTAACCACTATATACACAGGGCTACCTTTCTTTCTGGAACGACAACATCTCGTATGCTCTCAGAGGCTGTATCGTTATCGAATTGGCTTTCCGTGGACGAATCAGCATGCAAAAGGACTCCAACAGAAGACGTTTCCCTCTCGCCGACAGAGTTATTGAGGTCATTGACGACTCACTGACGGGCGAAGTCTTGCTCGACGAGGCACTCAAAATGATGAAGAGCAGCGAAAAGATGAGCGTGAGCTCGTGGATAGACCTCATGAGTGGTGCGTACCTCCCGGCCCAACATAAACGATTGAATGTCGCATAGCTAACACACACAAAGGCGAGACATGGAACCTCATGAAGATCGGCTATCAACTGAAGCAGGTTCGAGAGCGATTGGCAAAGGGTCTGGTCGACAAGGGCATCCTACGCACCGAGAAGCGCAACTTCTTGCTTTTCGACATGGCCACCCACCCCGTGGCTGATGGTGGTGCAAAGGACGAGATTCGCCGTCGTGTCCGTAACCTTTTGACAAACCGTACCGTTGTACTGCCGCCTACGGAATACCTGCCAGAAAACATGGAATTCAGATATCTGCGAACCATCGCCATGGTCTGTGGAGCTTACGCAGCCAACGTGCTGGAGAACGCATTGACGACCCTGCAACATGAGGCACGCGAGAGGGCGTTCGCACAGGTGGACGAGCTGCTGGCAGAGTACTCACAATACCCCTTTGCCCGAAGGACAGGAGGACCTGGCAGTATTGGAGCCAACCTCGGACAAGTAATTATGGATGAGGTCAACAACGCAAAGGACAAGGAGCTGCAACTTGAGGTATGTGTCTCGACGATGAAGGGTTGCAACAGAACGATATGCTGACTTGACACAGGTGGTGGCCGCTTGTCTGAGCGTGTTTACGAGATTGGATTCGCTACTTTAGAGGACTTTCGGGAGCACGATTGGGGACAGCAAAGGGATACCAAAGGACAGCAAAGTGATTACATTCTGACGAGGCGTTTTATTGTAGCAGCAGCAGCAGCGGGGGTTGAAGAAAATGCAAACGACGAGCATCATATTGACAAATATGGTAATACTGAGCATTCAATGTCTTGATACACTTGCAATAGAACAAGTAATAGCTTGATGGTTCTTGACCGGAGAAGGCGCGGCTGTCTCGAATGGGGATACCTCTTGGTCGGCGGCCCGTGCACGTTGTTGGAGTTCGACAGTTCAAGACGCGCGTGGAGAGCTGGCCTTCATTGGGAATGTGCATGATTTATCTAAATAGCCATTTGCTAAACACCAATCATCGGCGCGCAATATCCAAGCACCATCTAGGCGCTGACAAGGCGTGAAACAAAGCTCTTGTACTGCCCTCGGAGCCGCACTCGGCTTGGTTCAGGCACCGTCACCGTCCTTTCCCGTTCGGCCAGACCAACTGCCCTTGAGGGGCATGTTCGACCAAGGTATGTCATTCCTGACTCTGTCTCCCTCCGACTTTCTTCTCTCTTCCCAAACCCTGTCGAGTTCGACGCGCCATCCGAGGCCTTTTCGATGGCTTCCCCGTCCACCTTTCACCTCCGCTCGACGCGACCACGCACGCGCCTGCTAATCCCCAACCAGTCACTTTGCGATAAACCCGAGTTGAACCATGCAATCGCCCTCGACCAATCCCTCTGCCTCCCCCTTTCCAAACAGCGGCCAGCCCTTCAACCTCACCCAACCTCCGCCGGGTCGTAGAAGTGCCGCTGCCCCCGCCAACCCCTCGACCGATCCCCCTCCAAATCCTTCCTCGGACGCTGGTGATGCCATTCGGGACGGAAAGCAGCGCGCCAAAGACATCATGGCCGCATCAGGCATCGACGTGACATCGTCACCCTCACACGCATCCAACGGAGTCGCCATGTCTAGGAAACGTTCGCGCTCTGGTTCGCGCATCCCCGCGCGTCCCCAATCGCCAAACAACCCTCCGCATGATGAAGTCCTTCTCGAGCGCTATATCCAACGCGACTCACTGTATACCGCTGCCCTGAACGATCAGGCCGAGAAGTCGCGCAAGCTCTTGAGGCTCAAGGAGCAGGAGAAGGAATGGTATCTTCACGAGGGAAGACAGCAACGACAACAACATCCTGGAGCTGTTTTTGGATACGGATATGCTGGCTACGGTAATGGCCGCACCGATGACAGGACCCGTCTGGAATATCCAGCCACGCGCCGTAGAGCTGGCAACAGGAGAACGCGCGAACTGCGTGTTGCCAGGAAAGAGGCCGGACAGCAAGCCGAATATCTTGAAGAGCTCGTACCCGTTCGACTCGACCTTGAGCTCGAGAAGCTGAAATTGCGCGACACCTTTACCTGGAACCTCAATGACCGCCTGGTCTCACCACAGCTCTTCGCCGAGAATCTTATTGAGGATCTCAAGATGCCTGCCGAACAAAGTCAAGTGCTCGCACGTGAAGTCCATAAGGAGCTGCTTGACCAGCTGAACAACTACTTCCCCCACGTCTATCCTGCCGGTCAACCTGCAGAGCCCGAAACTCTGTACAGCGCGCATAAGAATGATGATATGCGCATTACTGTCAAGCTCAATATCACTATCGGACATATCACCCTAGTAGATCAATTCGAATGGGATATCAACAACTCTCTCAATTCACCCGAGGAATTCGCCAGACAAATGTCTCTAGATTTGTCGCTTTCCGGTGAATTCACCACAGCAATTGCACACTCAATTCGCGAACAATGCCAGCTCTACACCAAGAGCTTGTTTGTCACGAATTACGAGTTTGACGGACGACCGATAGAAGATCCTGACATCCGCGAGAACATGCTTCCTTCACCAGTGGCGCATGTTTTCAGGCAACAACAGAGTCAGAAGGACTGGACACCCTACTTGTACGAGCTTACTGAGACCGAACTTGAGAAGACCGAGTTGTCCATGCTGCGTGAGCAAAGAGCACAGAAACGTCAACTCAACAGACGCGGTGGTCCTGCTTTGCCTGATCTCAAGGAGCGCCAGAGGACTGTGCGATCTTTGGTTGTGTCAACCGTCATTCCAGGTGCTGCAGAAACTATGGAAGCCAGTGGTATTTATAAGATTCGTCGTACCGCAACTGGAAGAGGCCGTAGACCTGGTGCTCGCCTGAATGACGGAAGCGATTCTGATGAGTTGGAAGAGGAGGATTCTGGAGCTGAATCTCCCGCACCTTCCCAGCTTCCAACTACAAGCGGCACAACAAGGACCCGGGGTATGAGAGGTGCCGCCAGTGCTGCACAGATTGCCATGCGTCAAACTTATGGCAGATCGGCTACTCCTGATATTGCTATGCTCTCACAGCCAGAATCGACCAGAGCGTCTAGGCGTGTTCAGGAAACGACAGCCCGTGAGGACACAGCAGAGCCAACATCACTGATTGTCAAGCTTCAAGTCAACCCTGGTAAGTTCAGGCAATTCTTGGCCAAAAGGAAGTTTGGCCGTAGTGCGGCACCTCCTCTATCAGGCTTCCCCACGTCTTTCACCATGCCACCTGCCAGGCCCATTGCCACACCAGCCAAGCAAGCGGCTGGTCCATCAACACCGGCGATGCAGAACCGACCTCTGCCAGCGGCTGCAGTAACTCCTGCTCGTCAAGCTCAACCGCAAGCCCCGACACCAACGACCAAACTCCCTGCCCCAACTCCAACCAAAATCACAAAGGACGTCGAGTACGATTCGCAAGGACGAGTCGAAGCTGCCACCACACCTTTGCCAGATGGTGCCACAGTAAGTCAAAGCTCTTGAAACTTCTCGTGCCCTATAAAAGTCTCTAACATGCAGTCTCTCACAGCCCGACATTCCTCCCTGGCTAGAAACGGCACTTGCAGAAATGCACCGCCTTTACCCAACATCACGTTTCTCAGGTCTCATGCGCTTCTCTGCCATTGACGCCCTCACCGACAAATCCGTCCCCATCGACCACACCTCTTTGCCCGCAGGTTCACCGCCTCCAGCCAACTTCACCAACCCAGCCACAGGCGAGAAACAAGAAGTCAAATGGATGTGGCAACCACGCATTCGCTGTGATGACTGCCCTGGTAGATTGTATAATGCAGCCAGAGAAGACACGGTTGGCAAGTTCGAGTTGCACATCAAGAACAGAAAGCATAAGGCTATGGTTGATGCTAGATTGGCTGCTACTGCTGGTAACGCTGGCGGTGCAGGCAATGCTAATGAGGGCAATTAGAAACTGGCTCTTGTTGGATTTCCGTGGAGAAGGGGATGAGAAAGTTCATAGGGGTAGGCATTGTTTGATAGTGAAAGAGGGGTTCATAGGAAACAAGGAGTATTTTTGAGACAGACACAACAAGCATTTTCCATTCATCTATTTCCACTCTCTTTACTTTTGCTTTGAACAAATTCTTCATGGGTTTCGTATCTTGTGTACGGGGTTGCTTGGTGTTGTAGATGGTTGAGATCAAGGGTGTTTCTCGCACGACAGATCTTGGATAGCACGAGATGACAGTAAGAAGGCATTCTAACTACAAGAATCGGAAGTTTTGGTTGAAAGTCTGAATGTAAGCTGACCGACTATGCTGCTCTGTTTCTTCTCCTCCCAGATTCCATGAAACATGAAGGTCAAACTTGTTCTTTTCCTCTATTCCTTGCAGAGTGTGATGGACATGGATCAAAATCATCAAGAAATATTCCTTCTCCACTAGTTTCTGTTCATCGTCACAGAGGTTAACCAGGAGTCTTCGCTTGTGATCGAGTCGTTATGTCCAATGGAAGTGCGTTTTTCTCTCATTCGGTTTCTGGTTTTTGTGAGGGCGTATACAAAGGTGGAACTGACGATGAAGGTAAAGAGTATTAGATTAGTGGTAAAAACTTGAAATAAACAGCTTCTTCTTGTTAAAGGATCTTTTTTCTGAACCATAAGAAAGATAGAAAGAAATAATTATAGCTAAGAACAAGGTAGAGAAGTAAGTAGTTACACAGACGATAGAGAAGCGATAGAAGAGTAGAAACGACACTTGAAGGCATCTTTATTGAGATAAGATGAGGGTTAGGCAGAGTGGTTTTGCTTACTTGTATCGACTCGATAGGTCGAGGACCACCCTGGTAGAACGTAAGTAAGGTTGTAAGGGGAAAGTGGGAACAGATGAGTTGGATTGCTCATTCTATACCTTCGCTGTTATTGCGATGGGCTTTGGGTATATCGCGGTATCGAATTCTAGCGGCCTCCATTATTGCGAGAGGATGCAGTAAGTGCAAATGTTGGACCCATGTTCAGAGGAGCTTGAAGCCAGTTTTTTCATATAGATATCTTGATGTCTAGTGTTTCTCCTCGCTGTGATCATCTTCAAGAGAAGATGGTACTTAGATGGTATCGGGCGGATACACTCCGGAAATTGAATAATCTCGGTCTGTCTGGCGCGGACGTGTGGAATATCAGACATCTAACTTACTCGCTCCGACCCTACGCCAAGAACATTTCATAAATGCTGCTATAGAGCACAGGAAAGGGATCGTTCATCTGCTTCGAGAAGCAAAAGAAAGCCTTGAGATGATATATTGTGTGACAGCATGTGCTACAACAAACTTCTAGAATCGAGGACTGGTGTATCACGTTACTCAGGTATGATTTCAAACACGACCGTAAGTGTTTCACGGCTTATCAACACCCTGATGTTTCAGTGACCTACCTGCAGCTGAAGCTTGCATGGAAGCTGATGACTGGCTGCATAGCTGATCCAGAACTCTCATGCAGCAGTAACACGCAGCCAAAGAGGAAGCCATTGAGCACAACATCTTTCATCCCCTGTGCCGTGTCTTGGAATGTCCATTGCTGATCTATCATCTCGCATTCTCAACCGCTTCTGCCGCTTCACGACAGATAGGAATGAAGATCAGTAGGGATGTGTGAGTTCTTGCTTCGCTGAGAGGCACGGCGTACCAGCTGAACAGATCGTCCCGCACAGGAACCAGAAGAAGCGAATATGCAAGTGATGAACCTACGTGCAACACAGCCCTGACTTGCATGCAAGGTTCCCGGGGATGCATATAGACGTGCAGTAGACCGCAGAAGCTAAAGGCAATGGGACGGAACTCCGCATACTCCGGATGAACGCGTGTTTGCTCTTTGCATGCTGCCAACGTTGTGAATTCGTTGGGAGTTGGTTCTTGAGAAACTTGATGTAACACGAGGAGTGGATATCAAGGTCAAGTGCTATGGGTTCATCCCATGCCGTGGATATATCTTGTCGGACGATCGGGACCGCTTGGAAAATGGGTTTGAGCAGAGGTGGAACTGGCCTTCTGGAAGTCGTGGGTCGCAAGCCAGAGTTACCTCGTTCCTGGCATACGAGAGCTGCAAGGCTCTTTCGAGCTCCGTATCACGTACTCTATTTAGAACTCGTTTCTTGTGCTTCGACAACTTGCCGAATTCCGACCATGGCGTGCGTTTCGTCCTTTTTGGTTTTTTGAACAAGTTTCACACTCCCCACAGGAGAGACACTTGTTGCTGGGGAGAGCAAACCACCCCAAAGAGTATTGGCTTGCATGATCCGACGGTTTTTAGGCGTCCTGGAGTAAAGCTGTAGAGCGACAGTCCGGCTGGAGAAAGGTGCGGCGTCCATTCAACGCGGGATGGCGTAGACCCGTTACTGAAACCACCAGCATGACTTTTGTCGCTCTTTCCTCGCATCTGTCTTGGTTGCATGAGCTCTGAGGTCTTTGTCGTATCACTCACATGATGTCTTTGCCATGGCTGCGTTGCTCTGCCACGCAACTGCATTCACTGTGTTTCATGCGCACATCAATTGATGATCAGCCATGCAGCGAACACGAAGCTCTCGAGTTGATCGATTCGTGACGGATACTCTCTGCCGCGCGCAACGCGCTTACTACTCGCATGCGGACCTTTGGTTTTTTGTCAAGAGTCAAGACAAATTTGTGGATACCGGAAGAGATATCCAAGAAAGTCAGATCTCGATGGACTGCATGACGGAAAGGCGGGGTTTATTGATTGGCAGAAAGGCTGTTTTTCCAGCATCCGGGTCTTGGTCGGATCAAGAGATGGTTTCTGATGGGTCTCTCTAGCCTTGTGGATATTTTGTTCGTCCTCTCTCTCGTGCGATAACGAAGATATCCATGATGCAATCGTGATGGTGAGTCGCGAGAACGAGGAAATCGAGGAATCTCTGGATGTTTCGAGTCTCTTATATCGCAGAGTGATATCATGTTTGCTTATTGTGTTTCACATCTTGTATACGAACAACAATGCTGTATAACAAAACGATAAAACATCACATCCTCCTCCAATCCCTCGATCGATGGGATCGTGATTGGCAAAAGTCATGCGATTGCTGATGTCGTCATGAACAAGTCTTCTCCTTGATTTCTCATCTACAAAAGATGCGGCTCCTTTAATCCGTTTTCTCGTTTTACACCCACTCTCTCTCTCTCCCCTGTAGAACCTGGGGAAATTGTGCATATCACTGAGTTTTAGAATATATCTACCGTCTTGCACTGCCTTCTGTACCCAACGTCCAGAATGACTCGCAAGAAAGGAAAGAGTTTTATGAGCAAAAGCGGGAGCGCAAAGGATAGAAAGGGTAGTACGGAGTAGTTCATCAGGCACAAATCACAACAGAGAATTTCTCTGTGATTGCAATCTATCGTCGGGAGAAAAGAAATAGAAAAGACGTTCAACGACTCGCAGATAGAGTATTCGAAAATGGTACACCACACGAGGGAAGCACAGGAAGAACATTGAGCACATGTGGCCCTGCCCTTTGTGTTTTTGTGATCCGCATGGCATCCAAACGTGGTTTGCGCACTTCGCGGAGCGTGGATGCCCCCATGCTCGCAAAGGCCCAAGCACACCCTGTCCCTCCAAGAGTCATGAGAAAGACAAAGCGTGCCGTCAACTCATCCACGGATCCTCTTTCCGCTCAGTGCCAGCAAAGCGTACGTGAGTCACTTCAGGGACAAAGTATGATCAGCACGCCTCACGAATGCGAATTGGCAGCACATGGTGTATGGCACGCCTCTTCTGTCACTTTCCCTTCCTTCGGCGAGCCACAAAGAACGCCAAAAACACTCGATCCAACAGTTCAGGGTTCAGAGAAGGAATATTTCCTTGATTTTGGTCTACGTGCAAGAAACAGAGCCTCTTGTTCTTGAAATTAGCCCGTAAACAATGTGCACGGTGCTTTCAAAATCGCCAGAATGACGTCGCAGATCTGTGTAGCAGTCAACATCGATCAGAGAAAAGCACTATATCGAGAAAAGGCTTGAAACTGCTTGGGCAGCAAGGAAGTACAAAGAACATCGTTGGAGAATGATGATGTCGTGGATAGATAATGGGTATCATCCACGATCTGTAGCAGCATATACCGTTGTGTAGGAGTGAGGCGTCATGCAGGGTCTAAGAATGTAGGCACACGACAATCGATCGAGTCGCAATTGTTAGGATGAGCTCCTGTGATTCTCAATAAAATGAGTAAGGGGGGGGAAAGGGAAATAGGGCCTCGATGACTCCTGAGATAATATCACCCTGTAAACACAGCCTAGAACGCCAACACCACGTGCGAAGCTTAGAGTTTCAATACTTGTGCCGGCTATACCAGTTCTCCTTTTCCCTGGATACACTTCACGGCAGTCAAGCGATTAAGCATCTCACATTAACACCCGACCTGAGAAATAGGGAAAGAGGTGAGGTTGTTACACAGGGGCGGGAGCGCGGGAAACGGCCAACGGCTTCCAGAAGCTCTCCCAAAACCACATGTTTAGGCGGGAGGTGGCGAAGGCAAATTAGGACTTTTGCGTTCATGCTACACCACTACATGCGAACGACTTTTTGGTCTGCGAAACGGTTTGTCAGTCTATACCACGACTTTTGACTACACGGGATGGCCTGAGGGAATCACGTTTAGGGATCGATAGCCTGAACGGTATGCCGAAATGAACAAAACAAGGGAGATATGAACGGCATTGTCACCGTCAACGACGTAGTGTTATGATTGTGGTTGGATATGAAAGAGTCTATGCAACACAAGCGAGATTGGGCCTGACGTCGAAGGGAAACAAGCACCCTTCGGTAGTTGGGCTTCTACTAGAGTATACACAATCAAAGAAGGCGCCTTGACCCAGATTTGACAGGAACGAAGGGCACGCCGTATGAAAAAAGTCAAAAATAGTTGACGTCAATGAAGAGCTTCTTTAGTCGAGGCGGTCTGCCATTCCGAAGACGACATGTGGAAGGACATGTCTAATCGTTTGCGCAATTAGGCCTTGGACGCCTATTTCGAAGTCAGACCCCAAAGCCCAAGCTTTGCGTTCCTTCCATCTTCGAACAGGCCTGTCGTGACTGTCCAGAGCTTCTCGAATGTCGGTCCGTCCCGAGATCAATTGTTGTGCTTCTTTGTGGTGATGCTCCACGAGGTCCATTCGGTGAAAACACTGGGTTGGATTTGCGACTTCGGGTCGGCGTACCATTCCTTCTGAAGGTTGCTGTAACAGTCGGCAACATCCGAGTAATGCTTAGCGTCCATGTTGACCAGAATCTTGGCAAGGAACAAACTCGAGCGACTGCAGGCGTTGCTGTGCAACTTCGAGGCGTTGGCTCGGATTTCCTCGTGGACCGACTGGAGAAGGGCGAGAACTTCGGATGCTTCATCGGCCTTCGGGAACTCTTTGGTCTTGTTGCAAGCTCCGAAGAATTGTTGCAACAAGCCGAAAGCTTTGTCCGAGATCTGCTTGCTGGTGGTCGTTTTGATCAGCGTGATCATTGGTAGAACCAGATCCAGAGTCAACTTGTTGGTGTGTTCCTGTTTAGCGAAGATTGTCAAGAGGTCTAGAACACGGTTCTTGAAGTTGACGATGTTCTCTTTGGCGTCCTTGTTGTCCTTCTTCTTGTTGCTGCTGTTCTTCTTGCGCTCTGTGAAGATGGTTGTAAGATGACCTTCCAAAGCCATCATTTGCTCGTCGTCCATGTCAGACTCGTCAAAGTCCGAGTCATCTTCTGTAGGTTTCTGTGTCTTTAGTGCAAGTGCAAGTTTGTTCTCAAAGTCCTCAAGATCAGCATCTTCAGCATCGGCCTCTTCATCCGAGTCATCCTCAGAGGCGCCAGACTCAGCATCTTCAACAACTTCAACGTCGCTGTCGACCTCAACGTCGCTGCCATCTTCACCATCAAGCATCTCTACGTCAGAAGCATCCTCATCGGATCCTGACTCACCATCTTCCTCGGCGTCATCAGCCTGCTCGAAAAGCTCTTGCTGACCGCTAAGGTTCTCTGACTTGTCAAGGATGTCGAGCATGGATTGCAGACCCTCGGCGTCAAGTTGAGAAGAGAAGGCCTCAAATACCTGTTGAGCGATCTTACGGTAGACAGCAGAAGGCTTCGAGATGAAGCTGAGTAGAATCTCAACAAGCATGACAGAGGCATCTTCGCTCTTCTTCCATGATTGGTAGCACAGCTCCAAGTCTTCCAATACAGGGACGACATCGGCCTCACCATTGTACACAAGCAAGATGGAGAGGGCGTACAAAGCCTTGAAAGCACGCAGAGGTGCTTTCTTGCTATCCTTCTGCTTCTGTTCAAGCTTCTTCAAGGCTTTCAAGGTCTTGTGAGCCTTCTCCAAGTTGTCCACGATCTCCTGATCGGCTTTGGTTCGCAGACCGGTCTTGGATGCAGCATCGGTCGCCTTGACCTCTTCGACAACCTTCTCGAGGATTGTGAATTCTGGATCCATGCGAGCGGAAAGAATGTGATTGAGACAGGATATGAGACGCGAGCGGAACATTTCTTGGCTTGCTTCGGACAATGGAGGGGATGCTTTGAGGGCACCAGCAGTGGCGTCGGCATAGCCGAAGGGCACCATGGACAAAACAAGAGAAGCAATATTCTCGTTATCCTTACCTTCCTCAGCTTGTTGCTTACGAGCCATGTTCAGCATCATATCGGCAAGGAGACGGCGCTTGGTATCAGCCTGCGGTTGATCTTCGGCATTTGGCTTAGCTGAGAGCTGTTGCAGAAGGGTCAGAGCGTCAGCTGCGCTCTCGTCCTTTGCGCGAGCGAAGAGGTCTTCAGCCGTTTTGGACTTCGTCAAACGGTCAAAATCCACAGCGCCGTTGCCTGATAACAAACACTTCAGCATCACAGGAATGCTTTCTTGATCAGACTTTGAGCGAGTGACCATTTGTGCAAGCGGACCCTTGGCTGCTTCGTGAAGGTATCGGTCTTGTCCGGCACGTTGGTTGATAATGCAGCGCATAGCGTTCGGGCTGAAAACAGCATGGAGCAGCTGAACGGGTGCGGTTGAGATTCCCATAGAGACGACCTGAAGACCCAAAGATTTGCGTTCGGTACTGGCAGATGCGGCAAACAGTCCCTCTGTCGACTGGTTAGCTCGGTTGTTGAATGTAGCACAAGAGTCTGGATATGGATAGCTTACGGTCTACAGCTTCAAGCCAGAACTTCTCGAAGTCCGAAACCTTCTCGTCCGACTTCTTGCTAGGCTTGTGGCGTTTGTAGAGGTGTGAGAGAATGACAGACCATGCGAACGAAGGCGAGCTTTGTGCAGCTCCAGTACTGTTGCCTGCTGAACCATCCTCGGTTTGAGAGCCATTGTCACGAAGAATCTTCGCTACGGTGCCTCTCTCCTTGGAAGAAAGAGGGTCGTTGTGGTTCCATACTCCCTTGGGAAGCTTGGCATCAGGGAACAGTGTGGTAGCGGTCAACCAGATAGCAAGACCCTCAGGGGTCTTACTGAGCTTGAAGGGCTCGAGTCTCTGAAGAAGCAAGTTGACATATTCAAGGTCAAGGTCTTTGATCTGAGTTAGTGTAGCCAATGTCTCGTAGAGAGTCACGCCGCATTCTCTTCGCAACCAGGTAGTCTCTGTTGCAAGCTTGAAGATGTGATCAAGAACCTTTTCCCATTCAGCTACAGACACACCCTTTGCAAAGAGAAGCTGGCTCTGAATAAGACACTTGAAACCAAAGCAACGACCTGTAAGATGATCTCTTCTTTCCTATGAGAGTTATCAGCAATGTGCTATGTACGCAGAACTTGGCAATGCTGTACCTTGTTGTTGCTCGTCTCCTCGGGTTGTGTGATCACGACAATCTTGTTAATGATAGCCGGAAGAGCCAAGTCCACACCCTCAACATCCGTGGCCGGAGATTTGGAGGTCAGCTTCAAAATCTCTATCAAAGCCACAGAAAATCCAGATCTCGCGGATTTACGGCTACTGCAAAGACCTCTGATGAGTCTAGTCAGAGACTTGTCTAGGGCTTCTTGATCCGCTTCAGCAAGGGTGCGTATCAGGTCTGCGGCAGCCCTCAGTCTGGTTGCTTTTACATCTTCGGATAAATCGTTGTAGAGGGCAGCCAATTTAGCGTCGACCACACCAAATTCAACACGTCGCTTGCGAGAGGGATGAGTCGTATCATGGATCGTCTCATCTTCTCCGTTCGAATTTCGGCGACGCTTTCCAGCCATGGTGGAGTGTGTTTGATGAGGATGTGTCAGGGTATATGCAATGGCAGAGCAACCGCAGAGACATGGCGCAAAAGAATTTCTGATACCCCTTTTGCGGGGAAAGGCTTGGAAGCTTCCACGTGAGAATTCGAGGTGTGCAGAAATCTGTCAAGTGAAGCCGTCCAAATGCACAATACTCGTAGTGTGAGATGTGTTATCCCTTGAGATGACTTTGCAAATAGCCTCAGCGGACGTATCTGTGATCTGAAAAATCTATGCATCTTATAGCTTCAAGTCGTTGCTATCAATCGTCGTGGAAGAGAATTTCCTAATGAAGCATAGCACAAGACCCTGAACAGCGTCGGATGCAAGCCGCAAAGCTGGAGCACAGCGAGCTTATTTTTTTGACATTTCCCACACATCCATCTATGTAACTTGTACAGCACACAAGATTGACTCACGAATTCTGGCGCGTTTGTGCCCACACTTGCATGCTTCGATTTCAAATAAACGAGCCGGACGCGAATCAAGCAAAACGGTCTCCTGGAGATCCGACGCGTGAGATGCAAGTTGCAAGCCAGGCTTCGAGCTTGTAACACACGGTCGAGAGAGCTACCACACCTGTATACGCGACGTCCTCGTAAACGCATCGCACGGCGCACTCGACCAACCGCTAATCCAAGAGCCCCGATATCTGGAACCCTGCGAGTCACGATCTTCCGCATGCAGCGTGACGGCTAGCGAAATTCTGCTTGTTCCCCCTCGGATTTGAGTGAAACATCAATGCTAGAAAATTGGGATCCATGGCATCTTCTTCTCCACTCCACCATCAACCAAAAAAATAGTCAGGGTACGGGCGTCCGCGCATGATACTATGATGCTCGTTACGACCGGGGAGAAGCAATACATGCATTGGTGTCTCTGTCGTCGCCGTGCCATCCGGTTGAATGGATGTGCTGAACAACGTCTACTTGGTATTTTTGTCGTAGAACTTCAACGACCATGACGAATGGTGCAGAGGATGTGAGTCGAGGGTTTCATGGTTTGGCGCAGGAGTGCAGATAGGTATCGTGATGTGGAATCGATAGTGGTGTTGATCGTATCAATTGTTGAGCCTATCAATTAGTGGCGCGATGGTAGTGATAATTTTTTGTGTGTAGAGACGTGGCCGTTCATCGAGGCGTGATATGCGAAATTTGGCTGCGATAGACGTTGATGTGAAAGGAGTGCAAGTTTCATGCTACCTTTAAGCTGGGGAAGTGCTATTATATGACCGGTACAACGACCTACAATGCATCTGGCATACTTTAAGTTCAGAAAAGCCGTTAGAAATCAATCGCAAAGAACCCTGCGGGTCAGCACCATGAGTTTCACTTACTCTTTGCTCCATCCGACCCACATGCTTCCTTTTTCTTTTTCCAATATTGAGGAAGGTCTGTTCACTGCCGAGTGGCTACTACTGCAATCTAGACGATTGTGGTACGACGGTCTTGGTGCGGAGCAAACATGGGTCGTCGAAGACAGATCACCATCTGCTGAGCGCAGAAAAAACTTACGCGGGCCGGCGTCGAGTAAGCAGCGGAAGCAAAGGCAAAGGCAAGCGAACAAAGCAAAAGCGTGGCTGTTCGCTAGGAGACGCCAATGAACGAGAATCGAAGAATATGGGCAGAGTGTTGGAGGAGCAAAAAGAACGATTCAATATCATCGGTGCAAACGGGCGATATGTATATGGAGGATAGGAACAACAGCCCTATACAGAGATAAAATAAGAATAGCATATCACGTGCATTGGCATATCAAGTATTAGCCAGCACCCGCACTTACGGATCTGTCACTAACTTTGTTTATCGCGCACACGGCGACCAACCCTGACCTCCACAAATCTGTGTACAGCCTGTAGCGCGCATATGGGGTGGGTACACGATCAAGCCATACCCGAAACCAAGGGAATAGTCGAGAGGTGACACGACGATTGAGCTGCAGCTGAACAAGCCATCAAAGCTATTTTCTTTGCAAGGGACGTGAAGCTCGGGGCCTACGCCCGCAAAATGGAAATCCGTGAGTCTAGTCGGCAAAATCTCTGGCTCCGCGACGGTCTACGGCAAGGCCGCATGTCAGTGTGCCTCAGGGCGTTCGTCGGTGCTTACCAAACGCATCGTTGCAACGGAGACCAGGCATTAGTCGTGACAGTCAGTGTGCTTCGGGATATTAAAGCAGAATTTGCAGAGAGAAAGTAATCATCTAATATCGTGCTGTGTTTACTGCTGCAAATGACAATATAGCAACCAAATCCCACGATATCAGGCGGGCGGAGTAGGCATGCAGCAGGCAGGTTAAGATGTGATCTGACGGCACGAAGAGTGACGTCGCATGCATCAGCAGCAATCGTGTGGTTCGCGGAGCATCTGCGATTGGAGACGAGTGATGCACACGACGGAGTCGAAGGAAGCTTGTGAAGCCACGCGAGCGCAGCACGCAAATGGCAGCTCAGAACCCACTTTTGGTTGTCTACGAAACGCCGTTAAAGGCGGGCGGCCGTGCGAGTACCGGTTTCAACCAGAAAGAAAGATGCGCCAAAGGCGGACGCCAGAGGATCGTCTAGCCTGATCGTACTTAGCCAATCAGTGAACGTAGCAAGTCGTCCGCACGTAATATTCTTGTTCCTTGCGGAGAAGCACCCATGACGCCAGGTGGATATATATGAAGGGAAGGGTCTACACAATATTGTGTCGGGATCAAGGCGTGATGTTGACGTATTTGCAGGTTAGCGATAAGATATCAAGGCATATGAGAGCGACAAAGCTGACCACGCCAGGGAGTTGAGTAAGGACAGAGATACGACAATGGGATTGTTCCTTTGAGTTTGATGTTCGTATGCTGCGGCAAGGAGGAGTTGCGGGTGAGGATGCGAGGATTTACTGATTGATTGACAGAGCTGCAGATGCCCTGTGAAGCAAATGGTGACACAAAATAGCAGCAGCATCTATTCCCGACTTGGTGGACCTGCGACGGATGGTGCTTGGTCTGTGGGACGGACGGCTTCGGCGGGCGGCGGCCCTTGTCAGCGTCGAGCAAACCTTTGACAATCTACCGAGCAACGAGACAATAATCTGCG
>SWBJ01000580.1:0-21269 GCA_024195555.1 Aureobasidium sp. EXF-12298
TGGGCATCCCGTCCGCTCTGCCATACATAAGCAGTTGAACGGCAGATTAGTACTACGGTGGGTGACCACGTGGGAATCCCTGCTGCTGTACGTTTTGTTGTGCTTCTGTTCAAAACTTTTGTACATTGTCAACACTGACCTCTCTCCATCTCTTGTCGCAAAATGAGGCGAGTTCTTATGCTATCAAAATGCATAGTTGTTTTGCAACTAGAGTCGCGTCCATGGAAAGCTAGCCAGAATACGGACTCTCTTTGGATAGACTCTGGTCTATAAAACTGTTGTGCCTTTCTATAGCACCATAAAAACAGCATCCGACACTCGTGAAGATAGCGGCTTCGTTAAGGAGACCATGATTTGCTGCCATATCAACAAGCTTTACAAAACTAGGAGACAACGACCTACAGTGCCCGATCGACGAGTATATCGGGTCGATAACTCTTTTCCCACTTCCAATCTCTTGTCCTATCTCTAACCTCTCCTGTACCTCTTGCGTTTAATTACAGTTTCTAAAGTCTACTCGTTGCAGAGAGCGAGCTATGCTATGGCGACATCGACCTCTTAACGTCGTCGACCTTGTTATCGATGCTCTGCATATCCATGTTATGCAGGAAACGGCACACACACATAGCTAGGAATGATGATAGACCACGAATGGTTTTGCTCTTGGATGTGCTGTGAGTTTGATTTAGTATGTCAAGTGGACGTTATATAAGTTTGTGTTGGATTCCCTTGCTTCTTTCCTTGGAGTGCTAGGGATTTTGCGCAGGTCCTTGCATTTATCACATCCCTTGCATTTTGTTTTCCTGATACATATCCTGGTCTAAGTGGCCAAGCTGGAAAACATTCACCGATGAAAGAACTCCTGCTACTTTCATCACCATACTGACAGATACGCCTGCAATATAAATGACTCACGACCATCTTCCTACTAAGGACGATTCTTCAAGCACACGATGTCAATATAATGCAACAAGATGATCGATTCGAAATATCCATGACCCCATTGTTAGCACGACGTCCTTTGACTCGAGATTTGACAAAACTATCAAGTATGACCCGACATCAGGACACCACTTGCTACATCTACTTATATCTGGTATGGTAGTTGGAGACCTTGTCCTACTCCTGTCCCCCTCTGCGTCCGGTATATCCTCCGTTACTTAGAACCTACACCTAGAAGTTCCTCTCCCTCCTGTACTCAAGCGCATGTACGCTGATGCCAGTACAAAGACTGATGTCCACCTCATCTTTATATTCCGACATAGCAGCCAACCCGCTAGCTATTACGATTACGAGCTCATGGCAGAATTAAGAAGACTGAATCGGGTCCCTGAACCTCTACCCAGTACTTTTGTCTCACGTTCGAGATCAATCATCGATACCAGTATGGTATCTGATGCACAAAACAGGAGTTACCAAATCATCCCTCTGGCTCCACAGACCCGAGCGAGTTACTTATCCTCCTCCTCATCTAGCCCCTCATTCCCCAAGCAGCATTGCCATGACAAAGCACATTCATCAAGTCAAAACCAAACGCTTGTCGAGGCTTCTACCGCTTCTTGACTGCAAGTTTTCTTCAGAGAGTGTGAGATATTATCCTTACTTATACATTAACAAAGTTCCCTCGTCTACTGGTGAGTTGGCTATCTCATGCACCTGAGTTAAAGACTCAAACTTTTCATGTTGAGTTCCAGCTAGACAACCCTTGGGTCTTTGCTTTTTAACATCAAGTTTGGACGGAGCAATGATTAGGTGTATAGCATAGTGAACATTTTTGACTACAGCAATACATCCACAGTGGGAAGTCAATCGATAAACAGACTTTGCCACGCCTCTAGGAGTATACAAATAACGCGAGAGTTGCTGATAAGACAGCATCTCAATCTACCACCGCTGCTGACCCAGCTCAAAGCATTGGCACTGGAGTTTCAAGCACAGGTCGAATGGAAGGCTTTGATAAAGTCAAGATCATCGTCTGCTACTCTCAGACGGTCTATCAGCTAGCAGCAACCAGGAAGCATCGACCAGGTCAAGATCATCGTCTGCTACTCTCAGACGGTCTATCAGCTAGCAGCAACCAGGAAGCATCGACCAGGTCAGTGATTCTGCCTATTTCCTCACTCCTCCCATTCCTCCCTCAAGTGCTTGGATCACGATCACTCTAGCATTAATGATATCATGAAACAGCAGAGATGGATGTGCGAATCATAGACCTGTCCACCCCCCCTTCTTCCTCTCTGTTGCTCTCCCATCTCAATAACCATCAACACTGGCACCGCAGCGAGTATCTTGTGAAGATTGCCGGGCGTTTGCAGCTCCAGGCTGAGGCTACCATGCTATGATTTGCTATACATGGAGGTCTGTTGTCGCTATCATGAAATTCATAGTGAGAGAAGCTAATGAAAATTCCACGCGACATGACATTTGTTTGCAAGATAGACTGTCTCACTGCATGAAAGGTAGGAAATGATGAAGACTGCCGAGGAGATGGAGGTTGGGATGTACGAACAACTGTGCTCTTTTGAAGTTGTGGTGCAATTGAAAGGCTGTACTAAAAGTTTCAGATACCTATGCAAATCCTTTCGTCCTTACTCGAACCCACCACCCACTCTTCCCAAAGCGCCCAGTGCACCTCCAGCTTTGCGTCTCAGACCTGCAATCTTCCTAACATTCTCCTCTCTTCTCTTGGCCGCCTTCTGCACAATCTCCTGTCTCTCGGCTTCTCTAGCTTGGTAATTGATGCTACTCTTCTTAGAACCTCCGTTTCTGATTCCACTGCTACCCTCTCTATTCAATGCAATAGGAGCTCTGTTCTCATTGCTGAAAGAGCCATTGGTGAATGAGGTGTTGGTAGTAGCTTTGCGAAGCAGAGAGGCAGGTTTGAGGCCCTTTGCCTGCTGAGACAGAGATGAAAATGCAAGATTGGAGCTCTCTGCGGTCTCGGCCATAGACGAGGCTTGTTTCTTGAGGGTGAGGCGGTCGATAATGGAGTCCTTTGCGGGGATTCTGCGGGCTGAGGCAGGAGCTCTGGGTTCAGAGGACAGAGCACGAACTTCTCTCTCTTCGTCTGAGGAAAGCAAGATCTCGGAAGCCAATTCGGCATTTGAAGGGTCATCGATGAGGAAGGAAAGCGAGTCGCGGACTTCAGCCAAAGACTTGGGTTTGCGGAATGTGTCGCTGAGACCAGAGCGGCGGAGAGAAGATGCTGCCACAGACTTCTTCTTTTGCAGAGGTTGGCCCTGTTGAGATGACTGACTGAGCTCGAAAGAGTCGGCTGATCGTTTCAGGCTGTTGGACTGTTCTTCGTTGCCTGTTTGGGAAGCAGTAGGTTGGGATGCAGAAGGCTGTTGCTGTGAGTCGACCATCTCAGCATCATCATCCACATCGTGTCCGTCCAAGAAATCGATATCGTCGGCTTCGTCTCTGTCTTCGATAGCGCGAAGGAATGCTTCTTTCTTGTCGTTGCTGCCAAGTTTTCCCAAGGTTTCGTCTTGAAGCAGTAGCTTGCGCTTACGGGCTTCTTCACGCTGTCTGCGGCGCCTTCTCTCAACTACCTGATCGTCTTCATCCGAGTCGAGTTCGAAGGCATTGTTTCCACGTTTGCGGCGAAGGTTACCGGACATGAGATCCTTGTAAAGCTTGCTTGTCTGAGCTTCATTCTCCTCGCGTGACTTTTCGGCATAGAGAGCAGCTAGCTCGCGTTCATTGACTTTGATGTCGGTCTCATCAATCATCTGCTTGTCATCTTCATCACCAGAACCGGCATCTTCGTCGTCACTGGCACCTCCAAGGCCACGGTACTCATCTTCGGATTCCTCGGCCTGTTCATCAACCATACCCTTAGCATTGCTCTTCTGCTTGTCAAAGTCAGGTTGAGCAGGTTTCTTTGCTGCTTGACGCATGACGCTGAATGCATCCGAGAGCTTTTCGACAGCGGCCGGCGCTGAAGATGGCACATCATCCTCTTCGTCTGGTTGCTGAACAGCTTCAGATCGCCTCATCAGGCGACCACGACGCGGGACGACGGGAGACTCCGGAACATCAAGCAAGACAGTGTCAACCGTAGACGAAGGAGCACGGACTCTGTCAGCCAAAGGAGTGAGATTGGGATCGAAGCCGACATCCTGAGAGGGGTCCGGGATTTGTGAGAACTGCGACATGACTGCAGGCGAACCGGCAGAAGGTCGAGGGAACTGCAGATCCATTTGCTGGGTGGGCTCATTTGCCTGAGTTTGGGTAGCATCGATTTGACTGTCAGCCACAGCATCCTGAGAATCGTCGAGGAACTGCATTGAAGGCATGGGAGCAGAAGGAGGAAGGTGACGAAGCATCTCTAGAGAATCCTGGTCTTGGGAAATCATGTCAGAAGCTTGAGTGTCGTCCATAGTTCCTGCGAACATCTGTGACATGCCCATTGGTGCAGCAGGTGCTCGTCCGAAGCCGAATGCGGCAGCAAGCTCATCGTTGATACCATCATCTGATGTTTGCTGGGTCGCCGGTGCATCTTCTTCGTCCTCGTCGTCTTCAATGACATGTTTCCTACGTGCTCTTCTCGATTTGGGCAGTTGAGGTTCATCGTCTTGAGGTTCTTCGTCTTCGGCCTCTTCAGGCTCATCTTGATCCTCTTCACCAGCCTCAGCATCGATCATGTCGTGATCAACGGTATCCTCCTCTTCAGAGCCAGAGAGCTCAATATCTTCCTCGTCTTCAGCATCCTCCTCTTCTGCAGGAGCCTGGGCCTCTTCGTCACTGCCGAGATAATCCCCGTCCTCACTCTCATCAGAGCTGAGACCTACATCCTCTCCATTGGCTTTTGCAGTGGCCTTTTCTTGCTTGCGCAACTTGTCGGCTTCTTCTCTTGCCTTGCCGAGCATGTCTTCGATCTGCATCTGCTCTCTTTCACGCTCTTCCTCAGTCAAGACGACGATACCCTTGGCGCGCAAGTCTGCAAGTCTAGCAGCACGTTCTTGGTTGGCAATCTCGCGAGCTCGTTGGCGAAGTTGAAGATCAAGTTGTTGGGGAGAGATGGATGGCTTTTGTCCCTTCTTGCTACGAATTCTGTCGCCGTTGCCGGTCAGCTGGGCAAGATGTCGGAGCATGAGCATGGTCCTGCCCTCAGGGGTCTGGGTCTTGGGTATCTGATTGAGAATGGCAAGGGGATCGTGGATAATTTCGAGGTCATCGTCGTCGTCGTCGAGAGATCTGTTGAGTTTGTTGTGTGTAGGAATCTTGACGCGGACTTTGCGGATTGGTAGCGACTTCTCCTCGACAGGTAGCTGGCGCACCGGAGCCTTGCCCTTGTCGAGGGTCTTCTTGGGTTGCGAGAGAACTTCTTGGAGGGTTGGCAAATCCTCGTCCGACTCTTCGAGAGCTGCTATACCCACAGGCTGTTCGAGAATAGTCTTGAGGGTGTCATCAATGCTCGGAGGACTCGATGGTGGTGTGTCGCGGTCTTTGGTTGCACCAGTCTCGGAGAAAGGCTCTGGCGGAGGAGAAGAAGAGGTAACGTCGGCAGCATTCGTGACATTTGCAAGACCAGAAGAAGTCTTGGGACGATTGAAGGCAGACAAGAAGTCTTGGGGAGTGAATCTCTTCTTGACCTTTGCCTGATGTGTCAATTGCATATTTCTCTTGATTCTCTGTGTCTCTCTGTTCATCTCTTCCAGAGCCTTCTTACTGGCTTTGCGTGTGGGTCGTGCAGATTGGGTGAGTCTTCGCTCGGTAACCTCGTCTCTTGTATCCTCATCGTTGAACATATCCGACAGAGGAGCTTGGCCAGTGGCAGCATTGTCTTCCTCTGCTTCCTTCTCTGCCTGCTCTCTTGCCAATCTTTCAGCACGGCGACGGTTGACGAGATCTCTGAGTCGGGTTGATGTTGATGGGTCTGCAGGAAGGTCCGAGTCCGAGTCACTCGAGTTGTTGGACTTGTCGTTGATGGACTGTCTCTGCTCGGGAGCTGGCGACATGAACAAGCCGGGACTTTCTGATCGGGCAGAAGCTGCCGGAGTCGAGGCTCGGTGCACGAGTCTCTTGCGAGGAGGGCTGGGTTGAGGTGTTTGTGTGCGAGCTGTCTCAACGGATTCTGTGACTTTGACAGGGGATTTTTCGGTCGAAGGAGCTTTCTTCGAAGCCATGAGGTCTCTTCTGACTTTTTGGTAGACGTCCTCATCTTCTGAAGACGACTCTTCCTGGATTGGAGGAGCTGCACCTCCCATCCGAGCTGCCAGCCGTCCCCTGGGTTTGAATACAGGCTCATCTTCCTCGTCGCTGTCCTGTTCCTCGTCTCTTGACGCGTCGATGGTACGCATCGCGTTTGCGGATTGTGTTGTAGAAGCGGATTTGATTGTTGGTCTGACGGGTACGCCGGCGTCATCGTCTGACTCTTCATCGAAAGCAGCCATGAGCTTTCTCATCCTGGTTCCTGGGGACTCGAGGGCCATGGATACGATAGAGGAGCTATCATCTGCTGGTGTCGAAGCGCGACTCGACCGCGTTGAACGCGCTGGGGAAGACATTGTGATTGTTGTAAATTATGTTCGGATGGTCGTAAAGATGTTCAGTATCCGTGAGTGATCATGAGACGAGGAATGATATGAATGCAAGCGGCAATTGATAGGGATGTTGTGGTAAAGTGGTGTGGTCGAGATGGTGGACAGAATGATGCTCTAGATTGGAAATTCCACGGACGCGACGCGACTTCCCAGCCACTCAATTGTCTTGGCGAAGCTACATCACTCCGTGCCTTGAAGCAGTCAATTATCTTCTTCGGCAGCACGCACAAGAAATTACAGAAACGTTTCCAACAAAACCAAAACCTATGGCTCTCTTGATAATGGGAAATCCCTAGAACTCTCGACCGTTCTTCAGAAACTATGATCAATAATGATCGTGCCCTCTCTTACGGCAATACAGTGGTGAAAACATATACTACCCATTGCACAGTGTCTTTATAGAAACAGCCGTGGCCATGAAAAACACCTTATAGGACCTCACCGTGGACGTTACTTTGGTTTGGAAAGTATCATGCATGCATTTCTATATCGTCTGCCCTAGTCTTTCTCATATGAAGCAGCTATCCTTACATGTCTCCAGGATTTGCTCGGAATTTAATACCTCTGGTTTCCATATCCAATCTCAAATTACCACGCGTCCTCTGAAGGCTTCCCTATTGTAACACGAGACCGGCTACTGCGTCCTATAAAGCTGAATGAGGAAGGAGAACTGATGGGGTGGAAGATGCAATGCCGCTCGCTGATGTAACCGCTCAAGACGGGTTTCGATAACCTGCACCTAGGCGCCCGAGCAAACACTGGCCAGATTGTTCCACCCAAGATTTTTTCGCAAATATGTTCTATCACCGAAAGAAGCTGATGAAGTTCTCGAACAGCTTGGGAGATGTCTGAGGTGTAGACTAGTAGACATCCAGATGACAGCGCTCAACCACCACGGTTTCGATCGTGATCTCTACTGGACGCAAAATCAGGAGCACAACAAAAGGAAGACAAGCAAGATTTTAACTGAAAGATATTGCATAGAGGGGTGGTGTAATCGATAAGTGGTATGGTCGCGAGGAAGGCACTCTCGTGCAGCTGGCCTAAGCTTGGACATCAGGGTCCAATGCTACTTACTCCCGATTCCTCTTGACCTCTCTTCTCTTCTCTTCCAGTTCGTCGATTGTCAATCGTATCGCCACCGTTCCCGCTTACTTCAACGACAAGATGTGAGTAGCTTTCGCGACCTTCTCCCTGTTCCCTTCCTTCGCTGCAGCATCTAGTCCCGAATGTCAAGCAAAGCATTCCCCTGTATCGCTTTGGAAGACATAAACACTCGTTGAGGATCGCAGCGCCTGACATTAAATCTGTACTTGTTTCGCCTAATCATTTTTGCCCATTTACGGGCTCAATTAACTCATTCTTTCCCATCCATCATGTTCTGTTTAGCCACTGTGGCAGAGAGAGGAAGAACACTACTGACTATTCGTAGGCCAGATATAGATGATGAAGAGGAGCTCGCCACCGCCCTGGAGATCCTCGCCGCACTCGCAGAGCGCTACCGCCTCATAAGACAAATTTACGCTACCGAGAGAAGAGCCGCCGAGCTGCGCAGGCAAATGTACGCCAGTCATATACCATACATTTTGAAGTCGGAACATACCAACTGGTATGCATCTAGTCAAGAACAAGAACTGGCTGCCGCTGCCGCTGATGTTGCGTATGCATTTCACAGCTTGCGGATTCCGTCACGGGTTCTGACCGTTTGTACAGTCGCCAACTCGAAGCAGATACTCGCACTGCCATGCAGGAAAGGTGAGTACATTCATCGTTAGTTGTTGTACCGAGACTGATACATGGTGTCCGATGTAGCATGAAGGACCAGATCATGCTAGCCAGTATGATGTAAGTACAGTTGTAGTAATCTAACGAAACATACGACGGACTGACTGCTTTTGGTCTTTATGTCGAAGTTGTTTTGAACATTCTCCTCGCCTTATGCATTTTCTGAGCATCGAGGTATGTGTGTCTATGACTTTCTCGGCATCAAGCAACTATATCTTTACCCTATAGTCTGTAGCATACTAATCACGGATCAGTAATTTGTCGTTTCGCTTACAGCGCGTTCTTTTCTCGGGTTCTGCTTGGAGTTTGGCTTTTCTGTAAAAATATTCAATCGTATCTTCGCCTTTTTTCTCACCTCAATCAAATCCATTTCACTCATTATAGTTAGGTACTTATAAATTAGCATTATAACATGCATATAAGAGAAACAATAAACGAATAGCTATAAGTATAGTTTGATATTCTTGGAAGGAAAAAGTACTGATAATGCTGTTTTACGAGTAAAAGTATCTCTATCATAGGGTAGAAGAATCATATTATGGAAATGCATTAAGCCACTATTAGCGTGTAGTGATTCTAGCGACCCTTCCTCAACAACTCGGCAAAAGTTAGATGACCATCAGGCCAGTCAGCAGGAGGAATAGAAACCTCGTTAGGATCGGGCATAGGATACTCAGTATCCAAGTAAGGATTGTCTGCCAATTCAGCTTCACGGCGCTCGTTATTGTTGTCAACCTTGTCCTCAGCCTCGTCCTCAATCTCGCTGTTCAACAAAGCTTTCTCTTGCTCGAAACGTTTGCCAGCTTGCTCGCCAAATCTCTTGATGAGATCGTCTTTTGCGGCATCCGAGCTTTCATAATGGGTGTTAATGTGATTCTGGAAGGCGAGCTGATCTTCTTTTGCCTTTTCTTGAAGCTCACGGGCGTGTTCGAGAGCGATTTCGTGCCAGCGGCGATCGGCGATTGGAGGATTTTCGATGTTGTCGAACATATGTTCGTAGAGACTGACAGCTTGGGTCGCGTGGAACCTGTCACCTTGTGTTAGCACATCCACTTCTATCACTTGGGTGATGTATCGAAGGAAATGTCACGCTGCGAGTGAAGATGAGTTGAAATCGGCTTTTACTTACATGTAATTGTCACTGCCTGTGGCCATTATCATGTGCATGGCTGCTTTAAGTACGTTTCCAAGGCGTGGCTGCGAGAGGAGTTGACGAGCAAGTCTCTGGGCGCGCTCATGATCGTCTCTGAGGAAGCTGTCCCGTGCGTCCTTAGCAATGGCGTCAAAGATGAGGCCGACGTTGCTGGGTTGGTTGGCAGGAAGCATCTTCGCGATCTGAGGACAAAACGTGAAGAAGAAGAAGAAGAAGAGCAAGCCGAAGCAGATGAGCTGGCTTAAGAAAGGTTTGAGTGCTGGATGAGTAGCTGAGCAGGTTTAAAAGGAAGACGAGAAGCGTGTTTGCTGCTTCCCAATCTTCCATGTGACTGTAAGAACTCGTTCACTACACTCTCTTGCCTTCACACTCTTTAACCTTCACATGTCATTACCTTCACATTCTCTTACCTTCACACTCTGGATCTGTAGAATCTATCGTCTTCTCTTTCCTTGTCGTGAGAATTCTTTTGCGTCCAGAACTGTTACTTTAAGACTCTTCCCTCGCCCACAGATATGCATCTCTCCTCTCTTCCCAACAAAACTACCCTCACCTTACTTGTGTCTTCCTCATACCTCGTTCCAATCACCTGGTCCTACTGCTTTGCGTCTTCAGCCAGCCCTTAAGATTTTCTTAGCAATGTTTGGTCGTAAGCGTAAGAGAGCATCTCCTGCCCCCCTGATACTTCTGGCAACAGACAGACTGGAATAGGATTCTACTTCAAGCGCACTGTTCCTTCAGGCGTTGGCTCAAATGCACTCGCTTCTGCGTCAATCCCCCAGGCCACAAGTCAACCTGGTTCTCTTGCAGCCAGCCCGCTTCCATCTCCATCTGGTCTTCCTACTACCAGCCCTCACGCTCTAGCTCAGCCCGATTCTGTCCCGTCGACCCCGGTTCCATCCCCGTCTGCTGCATCTTTCACGTCTGCTGCCTTAGCGATCTCTGACGTTCCTTCTTCGTCACCTGCTCAAGGCTGACCGCAGCAGTCTCCTGCCGGAAGAGCGTCACGAACGATCTACTACCGACTTTCTTGCACCGACAGCTTGCCCAACACCCGCTGAACTATGGAAAGCTCACAAGTCCGATGTCACGCTTCTTGACACACCCATTGTTGAAGCTTTGCTTGACTAACCGACCTTCAAACGCCATGTGCATACAAGACATCATTCGAGGACTTCGGCCTCTCAACAGAGTTGGAAGTCACAAACGCACCCGACATGGGTCTATCATGCTCACTAAAGCTTCCTCTTTGCTGGCGTAGATGCCCAAGCTTCTGTTGCTCTCCCCGAGTGTTGGAGATTGTCACTGTGGCGCTATCAAAAGGCATAATAGTCTTGAAACCCGGGGTCATGTCCAGAGAGAGCCCATGTTCTCGACAGCTCTCTATGGACATGACTCTATGTGACACATCCTGCACAATGAAGTGTTAAGGCAGCAACATGCACTAGATCAAAACCACTGCTGCTCTCGGACAAAGTAGATGTGTAGAGGAAATGCAAAAGAAGAGATGGTTATGAACATCTGGGTTTTGCGTGACAAGAAAACATTGCCAAAAAAAAAATGCTACATGCAATGCCACGCTTTCTAACAAAGGATATGAGAACTGAAACAATCAAACATACACAAAAAACAAACACACCAACACGCCACTAGGTATCCTGTTCATCCCACTTCCTTCTACCCAGGCATATCGTGTCAAAGAGAAGCAGACTACCCAACCCACAGAGCAGTACACGAAAGAAATGCTTTTCCTCATCCCCTCATTCTCGCTGGATCAAGGCATCATCACTCCTTCTCCTTCTCCTTATCCTTCTCATTCTTCCTCCTCAACCCAGTAAGCCCAGGAATAAAGTCCTTAAGTCTTCTCTCCCTCTCTTCCCTCTTAGCCTTCTCCTTTTTCTCCTTCTCACGTTCTCTCCTCTCCCTCTCACGCGCTAAACTCGGTAAAGCAGTAGTGGTATCGGTTTCACTGCTAACAACACTACCACTTAAACTTCCATCACGGGGACGTTCTGTAGATCTGCGTTCACGGTCGCGTTGAGGGAAATGTAGGTTTAAGGATGCAGAGGTGGTGTCGCGGGGCAGTGCTGTGTTCATGAAGCCAGAGCCGATGTTGTTGGAGTATGAGCCTGAGGCTGAGACTGAAGCGGTGGAGGTGCCGGGTCGCGTCATGTCGAAACTGGTCTTGTCGAAGTGGCGGTGGTTGGTGTCGTGGCTGAGGATACTGACGGCTGCTGTCTGGGCACCTCCGTCACGATCTTCTTCCCATGATGGTGGAGGGTGACCTTCTGTGTCTGCGCTGTAGCGACCGTGTCCGGCGTTTCCGAGGCTGAATCCACGATCTCGAGATGAGTCAAGCTGAGCGGCTTGGCTCACGTCGTCAAAGGAATCGCGAGTTGGCGCGTCGAGTGCATCGTCAATGCGAGCGCCATTCTCCAGCAGCGATGTGGTTTGCAGTTGGTCGATGAGCTCTTCCCAGCGGAAGCTGAGCGCAGAGTTAGGACGCTCGGCGCGCTCGGCACGAGATAGACATTCCTTGGTCTGGGCATCGAGGGTTCTGCAAAGTCTGTGGAACGTCAGAAGGTCGCCATCTTCTTTGCCAATCTGCGCCGCCAGCAACTCTGCTTCACTTCCGTTCGTCGTGCCATGTAGCCAGAGTTCGACCAAGCTTGCAATCTCACGACTTTGGTCAATGAGGTATGGTAGACTAGGGAATCCTTCGCGACTTGTCATCGGAAGTCGAGATTGGATGGCCAGGGGAGTCGAGTATGAAGTTGGCTTGTGACCAATCATGCCATCAGGAGCAGAGATTGAACAAATATCGTTGATGAATGTCTTGAAAGCTTCCCGGTGATCTGTAAGGAAGACGTTCATGGGTTCCATCCAATGTTCTTTGCTACCAAACGAGGCCATGTTGGCAAGACCTTGGAGCGACTTTGCAATCAAGGTGAATGTTCTTCGTGCGCGAGGTTTCGGGTCGTCCTTCAAGAGACCAAACAGCTTTGGATTCAAGACAGCCGGGCAGAAGAAGCGCAGGAACAAGAAACCAGAAACACTGCTGTAGCTGACACTTCTCAAATAATCGCCGTATCTGTCCTCGGCGCAAGCTCTGATGTGTCTGAAGATGACTCTCAACTCCGAAGGAGCATTCCTGGCACTGACTTTGATTGTGTTCCAGACCGATTTGGTGCAGTTTATTAGCCTGTCCCAGTTCTTCTTCAGATCGTGTTGATTTGTTACTCGGTTGGGATCAACTTCGCAGTCCGGATCTTTCTCGTTGATGTCTCTGATGATAGGACCAAGGCATTCAAGGAGGTACTCCTTGCCTACTCTGCGCATGTGTGAATCCAACGACTTGGTGAGCAGTGTGTTTCCACGGAAGAGCAAGTTCGCTTCCAGCGTGGCGTTCTTGTTCATGTCGCGGACGAACAGCTCTCGTTCACTCGCAGCAGTAACATTCGCGTCTGCTTCGTTGTTGTTATTCGCCATGCGACGGGTAAACCTCATTCGAGAGACGGGTGTTTCTTTGTGTACGCCGTCGATCTCCTCTTCGACCAGAGCCATGATCCACTCAGTAACCTGACCAGACACCTGGAAGATATTCAGCAGTATATCTGAAAGCCGTCTTAGCTCTGTCGGGATCATCTGAGCGACCTGCAGTGTGAGCTCGTTCGAGAAGTTGTGTATCAAATCATTTAGCGGCTTGTAATCCTTTGCCATGAGAATGACATTCTCCTCCGCACGAGCCTTGATCAAGATCTCGCCAACGTTTTCATCATGCTGATTCATGACCGGCCACCACTTTTCGACTTCTTTGCTCGCTTCTAGTTCTTCGAGGAAAATCTCAATCTTGCCGAGTGTTTGGTCGTTTTGAACCGGCATGAATCCAGCAGAGCCTCCAGTGCCTCCAGTTTTCTGTGACGGGTCAAGGAGACCATAAGCTTCATGCACAAGTCGAAGTTCGTGTTGTTCGCGAGGGCTTGAAAGATCCGGCGGGCGGCGCTTCAATAAGACGGAAGCTGAGGTAAGGACGGCTGGCAGATCCAGATAGTCAAACTCCTCGCGCCAGAACGGCGCCATTGACTCATGTTTGATTTGTGTCTTGCCTCGGGTTTCACCGTCCAGATGTATCTCAACATAGTATCCATCCGAAAGCTCTGGCTTGGTTGCAGCATTGTTGTTATTGTTGTTATGGCGGTTTGAATGATGATGGTTAAATTCAGCCAATGAACTCAGAGGAGCATGGGGTAGTTTGGCTTCAATTATGCGAATAGATAGAGCGCGCTCCATGCGGAACATTTCAATCTTCTCATTGGCCATCATGTTATCGAAGGCGGATGATGAAGGGGTATCGGAAATGATAGCAGATTCGTCGGGGTGGCCGTTAGGTTTGGGTCCGTAGAGTTGAGGTACCGTGAAGGCTCTCAGCAAAACGAACCAGACTTCGTAGAGAACGCGAGTTTCCATGGATAAATATATAGGTCGGATGGCGGTCGTAACAGTAGCACCGGATGTGTACTGAGGATAGATGGCTATGCAAAAGTCGTTGTCCAAGACAGAAAGATCCAATCTTTGAACGGCGCTACGAGAGAGCTGGGAGAGTTGTACCACGGAAAGCAGAGTCGAGCCACCATCGGCGTAGAGTTTGAGCTCTCCATTTTCACGAAGCGTGCAGGACACACGCCTCCACCAATGCGAGCCGTAGCTTTGAAAGCGCGAAGGTGAAGGTTTGAGCGATCTCGGTGTGCCGGCGTTTGTATATGATATGTTACTGTCCCAGTAAACCATGGGACCAACCTTGATGATAGGAGCTTCTTTTAGTGTCAGAGACATCTCAGAATTGCGCCTGCTATCGGTCAAGGTGATGCCCTGCACAACGGGACTCTGAGGTTTTGTCATCTTGTTATTGAGACCTCTGGGGCGGATTGGTTGCCAACAGAGTAGAGCAGCGAACCAGGAGTCAAAGTCTTTGCGATCTTTCAGACGGACATGCAATTGCAGAGTCGAGTTTGGCACCGAGATGTCAAGATAGGGCATCTGAGTATCTTCGTCCATGGCAGTGCGTACCTGACAGCCACGGAGGTCAGGTATGAGAGTACGGTTTTGTGGAGAGCTGACATCGGCCTCGCATAGCAGACTGCCCGTGTCTTCCTGAATGTAGCAGTATGACTGGAGCCACGTCGCGGCAGCACCACGACGGAACCAGAGAGTACCTGACATGCGGCCACATAACGTCTTCATGAGATGCAGGATACGGCGGGCGCTCGAATTGGGTAAGGCACCAGATACGCTGGCGGCATCGGATACGGAGATGGGCGAGCGCGGACGTTTCGAGGCAGACGACGATGTGGATTGCGAAGGATCGAAGGAAGACGACGAGAGTTGTGTCGAAGTTGTTTCGCTGCCAGTAAGGTGGACAGAGCCATGGCGCAGACGGCTACCGGGTTGGCGAATGGTACCGGGCGAGACGTCTCGTGAGGTGCTCTCCTCCAGCGTCCTCGTGCGGTTGCGACGATTGACCGATGTCGACGTGTACTGCATGCGATTGCGCGTGTTGTCAGTCGACTCGCTACGGGCGAGCAACAGCGAGCGAGGACTGTCACGATCTCTCTTGAGACTGGTCCGTGGAGAAGAGCCCAGCACGTGGCCCTCGAGGTTGAGCGAATTCTCATCCATGACCGAGTCTGGGGTCACGGTGCGAATGGTGTTGTCGCTGCGGGCAGATCGGGGCCCGGGAAAGTGCTGCTCGCGCACTTCGGACGGGGTCTGTATGATGCTCTGCGGCACGGGCTGGGTCTGTGACATTGCGGAGCGCTCCTGGTTCAGGTATTCGTCGTACAAGCTGGGCTGCTTTCGGCGGCGGCTCGACTGCTCTGACCATTTCTGGCGAGGGGCGGGTTCCATGTGAGCCCTCATGCTTTTTCCGAGTCGAAGTCGGCGATGGGCTCAGGCGTGCTGTTGATGCCCCGCGCAATTGGCGAGGGGTGGAGCAACAGGAACCGTCAGCAGCGGCGCCTTGACGGATGCGATGCGGTCGTGGTCGATTGAGCGAGGCGACGCGCTACAGCAGACATGGGGCCACGATGCCTGCTGTGCGGAGCGGGTGTCCAGGTATATACGTCTACGTGGTCGGGGGTTGGAGGGGGTCGACGCTGGCTGCAACAGTCTACTAAGGCACGCGCAATGTGTTGGCAGGATGTGAATTGTCGTGGGCGAGCTTTTGGACGAGAGCGGGATGAGAATCAGATGGATGCGTCGTCGTCGTTCGCAGTGGTTGCTGTGCTGGCACTGGTGCTCAGTGCTCGATGGTGCAGAAAGCCAACGGCGCTCGATCTGACTGCTTTGGCCTGGCTGCTACGCTACTCGCTATCAAAGATCGCAAACTGCTTCTGCCAAACGTTCCCTCTCGTTCTCGCTTCTCGCCTTCCTACTACTCTCTTGACCGCTTGCACCTGCTCTCGGCATATGAAAAGGCAAGCCCGATTGAGAGAGCAACAAATTGACAGTCTAGGGCGGCCTGATAAAAGTGCCCCTACTCCTATATTGCGCTTGTCACCTTGCTCGAAGCCGCAGCTTTCCAAAATCCTCCCTCTGGCCCATCTGATTGGTCAGCCCGAGAAAATAGGTCGAGACGCTGAGACGCCGCCCGTCGGTGCTAACCAAACAGGCGGATTAACAACCAAGGCGAGCATCCTTCCATGCCGTCCGCGAAACACCTTTCCGGATAAACAATCTGTTCTGCCAGACCTTTTTGAATCCTAACAAGGCTCCACCGCCTCCTGCTCGAACGCCCTGCATGTCTTTTGCACAACACGCTGCTTCTGCCGTGTTTCAGGTACAGTGCGCCGTGCGCCTTCCCTTCACCGTCATCCTTCCTAGGCAGCCAGCCAATTTATCCAGACATGTTTCCAATCTCACATAATCCTTTCTTACTGTTCGCGCAATATGTATCTACACATTGTATATCACAGGAGCGAATCATGTGTTTTGTTGGCTGTCACATTTCAGAGCATAAAACATAAAACATTTGAATTATGCTTCAGGGTAGTAAAAGTATCGTTATAAGCATACCGCTCTTGGAAGCAGACTGAAACAAAGCAGAGATACCAACAGGTGGACCGAACTGAGAGAGCCCTTGAGCAATTCATAAGCATTGGAAAGGAAATCAACGAGACTTTGAGAAGTGAAGAGAGTCGGCGTATCGTGTTCGGAACATGGTCCGATACTTAGTATTCGTGAATGTGTGTTTATTCTTCATCTGAAGCCTGATTTCTCAACACCGCCATCTTCAAGACCTATCGAGCTTGCTGGATATGGGGCTATCTTTGTTCCTGTGAAATCCCCACTGGCTGTCTTACGCAGAGCCTGGCGCATTGTTTCGATCGTAAGTTCTCCGTGCTGCTGGTGGGAAGGGCTGCCGATAGGGCTGCGTACTGGGCTCATGTCAAAGCCCTTGATCGATGTTGGGTTGCTCCCAAGCGGTGGGGTCGTCACATCCTGGGAATATTGCGAAGACAATGGCGAGCGTGCAGGTGATGGTGAGCGAGGTAGCGGTGGAGAGTGCATCTGAGCCTGACTGAGAGTGCTGGCTGACAGCGGTGTATGATGATGTAACGAGTCCTTTGATTCGGCCTGTTCTGCCTGGACAACGTCGGCGAAGGAGATGAAGCTCAATCTGCGCACATCTGCAGGATCCAGAGCACCGTAGTTTGACGCAGCGTCATCGTGATCCGGTGGGTGCGAGGCTACAGAGTGAAAGCTTTCGTGTTGCGAGTCTTGCGGTGAGACCGGAAGCTGTGTATCAGAATGCAGAACGCCTGCAGTGCTATCTGCGACCTTCTCAGACGCGGGTTGATGAGCCGTGTGTGTGACGATTTCAACTTGATCCGGATCTAGGTGGGTATCGGTGATGGCGAGAGAAGAAGCCTCGAGGACGGCGGGAATGTGATCTTCGGTCTGGATGTGTGCGGGAATAGCGGGTGACAACTCGCTAGGTACAATCGATTCTTGAACGTTGCGCTCGAAGATCTGCGAGTCGGCCAGAGTCGAGGTCGATTGACTCGAGGCCAAGGCGAAAGGCAGACGTGTCGGCGAGGCAGCGACAAAGCGATTGGGCGGAGGAGGTGACGAGGTGACGGGATTCATGTTTGCTGGCGGAGCTGTCGGCTTGAATTGAGTCGCGTTGGCGTTCGCGTCGATGACGGTGTTGTCGGATGCCTTATCCTTTCTCTTGACTAAACCAAACAGACGTCGCTTGCTGGACTTTACTGAATCAGAGGTGGGCGATTGGGAAGCTGCAGGAGAGACGATAGGCGCAGTGTCAGATTGCGAACTGAAGGTCGACGAGGGTGGAGAGTGGGCACGAGCGGACATGATGGATGGTGGGCGGCAGGCTTTCTTTTTGTTCAGGAAGTTGCGGCTATCAATCAAGGATAAGGCCCTGGCAAGTACTGAACCTTGATTTTGTAGACTGAGACCTGAGGGAAGGAACAGTGGAAACGTGCGCGTGTACTCAACAAGCCTCTTCTCAAACACGCAGCCTTGCTCACCACTGGTCAATAAACGGCAATACGACCAAGCATGACAAGCGCCGCCAAAGAGTCGTCATGCGCACATCTCAAACTCCGCCCTCAGGGTCCTGTTCGTAATCTTTTTGCTTTGTCTAGCCCAAACTCATCCTCGCCGAACACGTATGCAGGTACAACAGAGATATGATAAACTGCGAACCGTCCTTCTGAAACACTGGCTTGACTTGTCTTTCCAACTCTTCCCTTGTTGATGCTGTTCCAATCCACTTCCACATCATCAAAGACGGAGTGTGGCTTTTGTCACACACACACACAATTCTCGTCATACCCTGCCCCTCGGCAGCGTTGGCATCCGTCCGCTCCGAGTGTCCCCATCACTGCCGGCTGCACGAAACACCTGGAGGCTGGAGCCTTGGACCCGTCCAAACTCTACCGCTCTCAATCCGAGTCCACTTTCCTTCGCAAGCACATCCTTCTATGGAACTCGGTACCACGTGCGTGTCTGAGCTGGCATCTGACGTGAAAGGCTTCCAATTCTGTCAAGTTTCCAGAAACTTAACTTGAGTCAGGGTGCGGTCCCTTTTGAACCACCTTCCTACTTTGTGTCTTGAAAGGCAGATGAGAGGATGCCTTGATGTAGATCTCATCAAGCCCTTTCCCCACCTTCGTGTCCGTCACTGGATAATTGAGTGTCACGAGGGATTCGAATGCGATAACATCTCTCTGCGAACGCCTGGTAAACTACCAGCTATATTTATTGGTAGCATGCCCTCGAGACGTTGTCGTAGGATCCATCGATAACAACGTGAAAAGATATCACAAGGCATAGTCTTCCTCGATTAATTCTTCTTTTTTCTTTTTTTCGTGCTCGAGTTTGAGCGGGCGACCCTGACTTCAGTTTACAAGAGCTTGTCACTGTAGTATACTTGCGCTCTATCTATTTAATTGAGCAATGACATGTTGGGACCTGGTCCTACGATTGTTTGTTCATGATCTATCTGTTAAAAGAGTCTGTGAAGTCGATAAAATTAGTTCTTGCGGTTTCATTTGCTTCAATCTTGGGGTTTGTGGGAAGCCAAGATCAACAATGTTGTTCTATTTCTACTCTGTTCTTCACTGTCATCCAATATCTACAAAACAGACTTGAGTCTCCCTTCCAACACCTTCTCCAAATCCCCTCTCAATTTCTTCGCAAATACCTCATCAAAGAATGCAACACCCAACTCCTGACTCGTATACCAACTCGCTCTATCCAAATTACCCGACCCCAGAATCACCAACTCTTCATCCACAATCGTACATTTCAAATGACTCTGCTGCGGTTCCTTGTCTCCACTCCCTACCACCGGGACAAAGTAATCAATCTTCAATTTCCCCAATCGAGGTCTTCCAGCTTCTAGATCTGCGTGCATTGCGGAGGAAAGATGTTGGTATCTTGCTATGAGTTTTGCAATGCATCGGGATGTTGTGGTGCCTGCAGTGACTAATTGTTCTAAGATCATGAGTTTTTCGCTGGTTATGATGTGGATGTCTATGCCGCGTCGTAAAGTTGATAGGATGGCAGTGAGGACAGGTGGGGCGGTAAGATTGGGCGTTTGAATGTAGATTTCTCGTTCGGCGGAGAGAAGACTGCGCAGGAAGAATGTGTTTAGAGGTGTTGGTGGTGGGACGGCATATTCTTGCCATGGAAACCTGAAGTCTGGGTTTCTGTGATGCGGTGAAGGGAGAAAGACTGTTGGGACATCTTTCGAGTTGAGAGGTGTGTGGAGTGGCAGTTGTCCTTGTTGCGATGGTTGCTGAGGTGTACTCGCGGTCAAGTCTTCGTAATCTAGATTTCTGGAAATATTGACGAGTTCGTCCCTGTCTTCCTGCTGTGCCCAGAACTCCCTCCAGAAATTGACGAAGCAAGAAACCACAGATCCAGTAAGAGTTACAGAACCCTCAAACCAGTCTTCCCAGCTCACATTGCAGGAAGGCAGTACCGCTACCTTCCTATCCACAATAATGAACTTCGGATGCATGACCGAAAATGGTAAGAGAAAGATACTCTTGACTTGCATATCCAAGCCTTGCAACTGCTCCGGAGCCGGAAGACTCAACGTAGATTGCCATGATTCCGGTGGATAGACTCTACCATTCAGATCTTGTGGATGCAACAGTTTCTGAAACACACCAGACGACGAAAAACAAATCCTCACGCGTATCTTTCTATCCCTACTCCTCCCTTTCTCTGACAACTTGATTAACACCTCATTGACCAGTCTACTGGTCGCAGAAGGCGCCCAAAAGCAGGTCACCAGAATAAGCTCTTCGTTCGCAGATTCCAGCAGCGGAAGCAGCGATGTATAGATTGATTCTCCAGTGCCGAGATACAAAGAGTGAAGGTTGGAAGTGGTGATTAGTGAGGAGGGGGAGTGGAGAAAGTAATTTGGTCGTGAGGTAATGTTTCGACTATAGCCGGCTTTTACGTCGGAGAGCCAGGGTTCGAGGACGGTGGTGTTATGTTTTGGCGAGTTCATGGTTGGGTGAAAGATGCACTCATAGGTGATGTGGTCTCCTGGCTGATGTCGTTGCTAGTCCGACTCTGCAGATCCAGATAGTCGTGTTGAAGTCGTGCTAGGCCACCGGTATTGCGTAAAGATAAAGCTCTGGATGAGTAGAGCAGGAATCCGAATTAATTGGTAAGTTTTGATAGCAGTCGCATTGGATAACTGAGAGGGTGTGTGGAAGTGATGTTGATGGCGGTGAGGCTAGGCTTCATGTGGAACCTGGCGTCCCCAAGACCACGGGTGTCAAATATTGCGATGGTGTGCATGGCGCATGAGAAGAGGGAGGACAGGTACTTTATACGTTTCAGGCGCAAGTTTAGAGCGTAGGTACTTGACCACAGTAGCTAGGGACAAAGTTCAAATAAGATGGCAATGCAATATGATCAAGACTACACACATGTGGCAAGAGTGGTTTGAACATTTATCTTTTTGGCATGAAAAAAACCTACGAAACGAGTCTTTTTTCTCTGGTTGGACGAAACGCCGTTTATACCCTGCACTCCGTCGAACCGACTCCATTCGTCCTCGCCATCCCAGCGTCGCCTCGACAAACTTTTCTTCTTCTGTCGGGAACAATGTTCGTGTAAAGCAGCCACGTTGGAACGGTTCGCAAAACAGCAACATAACTTTTCAGTCAATCCTGTTTCTCCTCCTGACAGCACTGTCGAAACATCAAAGCATTTAAGCTCTCGACATGACGCCC
>SWBJ01000581.1:0-21209 GCA_024195555.1 Aureobasidium sp. EXF-12298
GTCAGAGAAGACCATGATGGCGTCGATGTTGATCTTGGAGAAGTCGCGAGGGCGAGAAGTGGCACGCTCCTCATCGGTGAAGACACGGAAAGGAGCAATTGAGGGATCCCAGGCGATGATGTCGTTGGGGACGACGATGTCCTTGAAGCCGTATTCCTCAGCGACCTCACGGCACTTGTAGCCCTCGCCACCAACGACGAGGACAGTGCTGTAGTACTCGGAAAGAGCTCTCATGGGAGTGTGAGACTGGATGAACTGGTCGACAGCGACGGGGTTGCCGAGAATCTTGGAGAGCTGCTCGCAACGAGGAACCTCACGCTTACCGGATCCGTTGGTAAGGAAGATGTGAGGAATCTTGATGCCGAGTTCGTTGTCACCGTTGAGGATCTCAAGGGCACGCTTACCCTCAGGAATCAGACGGTCACCGTGAACGAGGACACCGTCAATGTCGAAAGCGAAGGCCATGTTCTTGGCCGACTTGACCTTCTCGCCGGAGAGGTCCTGGATCTGGGATGCCAGAATATCACGGGTAGGCTGAATTGGGGGCATGCCAGGACGGCCAGACTTGGCATCAGGGTAGTGAACTGATGACAGGCGGGACTGTCTCTTGGAGCGAGGGATAGGGAGTGATGCACCGAAGGAGTTGCGAGATCCTCTGCGGTCCTTCATCGAAGGAGAGAGGGAGAGCTGGTGCATGTAGGGGGAGGGGTCGGCGATGCTGCTACGGGTGGCAGGGACCTCGACTGATCTGTCGGTGCCAGGCTCCATACCGGGGACGGGCAAGCTGCTGCCATAGCTGGAACCGACAGCCTGGCCGTTCGACTTCTGCTGAGCAGGCTGAGCCTCGACATTGAGGTCGGAATCTTGGAAGGCGGGCATGATGTGGGACGTATGAGATGGTATGTGTGATAGATGGGATTCAGAGATGATCGGGAAGAGAGAGGATAGATAAGAGGATGGAAAGAGGTGCTAAGTCAGCAAGAGTGGGAAAGAATGATGGAATGATCTTTGTCACTTGAGGGTTATTGGTTTACTTATGTATATTTCTGGGTCACGGCCAAATTAATGCTGAATCAGAGCCCGTACAGCAACGAGAATGCTCTGACAAGGGGGGTATCCACAAGTGGCATCATCGGCCGGTGTCAACAAAAATGTTTCGAATTTTTTTCGACTCGGAGGCATTCAGCAATGACGAAGGTTGGAACAAGCTAGAGGACCCTGGTGCCGGCACCACGAGGCAGCAAAGCTTCCGGCGCCGCCAACAGCGCCTTTTTCTGAGGCAAAAACGCCTTTGGCTTGCAAACGTTGATGCCGAAACGCTTGATGTGAGGCTGTTTAAGGTTCACGGTTTTGTTGATGATTCGAGTCGGGCTCGGCGTCTACGTCAGAGTCCTCGAGAATTTCCTCAGATTGGTGCACGGTGAGCACCGTGGTGGATACCGAGTTCCCCAACGACTGCTTCAAGTCCCCTGACCGCTATGGAAATTTGTTGTATGACGTGCGTCTCGTCTTTGCTCGGAGCGAGGTCGTGGCAGCACATCGGTGGAACAGATGGCCAGTAAATAATACCTCAGGGCCGAGCATTGGGCGTGATCTTTCTTTTCATCTCTGCATAGTGTTCACTCTGTTCAGTCCTATACTCAAAGCAATACACACCAATTCGACCGCAATCATGTCTGCTGCAATCACTCGTACTCTCAACAACGGCGTCAAGATCCCTGGTAAGTCCTGCTTAATCTCCTGTGAAATCAATCTTGAGTCGCTAACCACGGGCTACAGCTGTTGGCTTCGGCACCTTTGCCAACGAGGGCTCCAAGGGCGAGTCTTACAAGGCCGCTTTGCACGCTTTGAACACTGGCTACAGACACCTTGACTGTGCCTGGTTCTACCAGAACGAGGACGAGGTCGGTGCCGCCGTTCGCGACTTCCTCAAGGAGAACTCGAGCGTCAAGCGCGAGGACATTTTCGTTTGCACAAAGGTCTGGAACCACCTCCACGAGCCTGAGGAGGTCAAGTGGTCTTTCCAGAGCTCGCTCGACAACCTGGGTCTGGACTACATTGACTTGTTCCTCGTCCACTGGCCCATTGCCGCCGAAAAGGATGACAAGAACATGCCCAAGCTGAACGAGAAGGGCCAATACATCATCAAGGAGGAGTTGACCAAGAACCCTGAGCCTACATGGAGAGCCATGGAGGAGATCTACGCATCTGGCAAGGCTAAGGCAATTGGTGTTTCCAACTGGACCGTCGACGACCTCAAGAAGCTTCTGTCTTTCGCCAAGGTCAAGCCTACCGTCAACCAGATCGAGATCCACCCTTTCTTGCCCAACACCGAGTTGGTCGATTACTGCTTCTCTCAGGACATCATGCCTGCCGCTTACTCGCCCCTTGGTTCGCAAAACCAGGTTCCTTCCACCGGAGAGAAGGTCAACACCAACCCCGTTCTCAACGAGATCGCCGAGAAGGGTGGCAACTCCCTTGCTCAAGTTCTCATTGCATGGGGTCTCAGAAGAGGCTATGTCGTGCTTCCCAAGAGCTCCACTCCCTCAAGAATCGACAGCAACTTCAAGAGCATCGAGCTTTCCGACGCCGATTTCGAGGCCGTCAACAAGGTCGCCGAGGGCCGCCACACCCGTTTCGTAAACATGAAGGATACTTTTGGTTACGATGTTTGGTAAGTCGAATCGCGATTGCCTCTCCGATGATCCTTAGCTAACACACCACAGGCCCCAAGAGTCCTAAACGATCTCATTATCCGATGACGATTGACCGATCAACCCCGATTCGTAATATTCACGTCCTGGTGACGGAAGACGGAACTTGATTGGCAAACACAACAAAAAGTTTGTTGGCCTGTTAAGGCGATCGGTAGCTGGTCCTACCAGAGACTGGCGAAACGGAGAGATGTTCCCACGAAAGAGTTACTTCTTGTTGATACCAATATGACTGCACGTTTTATTTTCCTTGGACCAAAAACAAAGCCTTGTTTCGCTAGGATGTTGTACTTTTGTTTTGAAAACCTTCTCCGCACGCAGCGTGGAAGCACCAGAGCAACCACGACTCAATGTATCGAGCCCTTGAAAACGCAAAGATTTGTTCATCTCGATACATGGCTGCAGTGCTAGCTTGGCGATGACAGATAGAAAAAAGATGGTACTCTACGTACAGTCTGCCTTGGAGCTCTCAGTCCATGTTGTCAAAACTTCGTTGCAGGGTCGTCTGGATGTCCAACCCTCTGCGCGATCGACGAGACGCCAAGGCGGCCTGGGATCGTTACCAGTCCTGGTCCCGCAGGATTCCGAGCGAGCTCGACTGTTACAAAAGATGAAGAGTTTCGAAGAGGAAAGCACAAACGCTCAGAGGTGGTCGCGATACTATAGAACGAGAATATTTCAGAGACGTTGGCAGAATTTCTGTCGCAAGAATATTGGGTGTCGTTTATTTCCTAGATAGCGTGCTTGAAAGCAGCCAGACATGATCAAGCTCAAGCCTTAGACTATCTCGACATATGGTTGTAAGAAGACAGATAGCGAGTCGTAATAGTGTACAAGAAGAGGAAGCGGACGTGTGCGCATGGATGCTATTGAGGCCGATCAAGTCATAACGTATTTGGGACCTTCACCACCCTGTTTATATAAAGTCAGCAAATGGAACAAAATAATCGGAGCAACACTTACCTGAGGAGTTCTCCAAGTAATGTCCTGGTCCGGAACCTTGATATCACAGGTTTTGCAATGTACGCAGCTGTACGAAATTAGCAAGATATCGGGTTGAGCATCCACGTGGAACTTACTTCTGCGAGTTGATCTGGAATCTTACACCGAGTGGCTTGCTCTCGTCCTCAATGTATTCGTACACACCAGCAGGACAGAATCTGTTTTCAACACCTTGATACTTGGGATACTCGAGCTCAGCGTGCTTGTCCCAGTCTTCTACGTGCAAGTGACAAGGTTGGTCTTCCTCGTGGTTAGTGCCAGTCCTGCTGACACTTGTCAAGATGTCGAAGCTGATCTTGCCGTCTGGCTTGGGATACTCAATTTTTGGGCAGTCTGCAGCAAGCTTGGTGGCTCCATGATCAGTACCAGCGTGTTTTATCGTCCACGGCACTCTACCCTTCAAGAGATATGCTTCAAGTCCAGAGTACATGATGCCACCATAGAGCTTCAATGGAGAATGGAATGAAGGTCGCATATTGCGAACCTCCTTCAGTTCTTTCCAAATAGACGAGGAACGCAGCTTGTCCTCGTAATCGTACAAGAACACAGGACTTGAGTCGTCTGATTCGCGCAAAGCAGAAAAGGCAGCTTCGGCGGCAAGCATACCCGAACGCATAGCGGTATGCGTACCCTTAATCTTGGGTACATTGAGGAAGCCAGCAGTGTCTCCGATCAGAGCACCGCCGGGGAAAGCACACTTGGGAATGGACTGGAAGCCACCCTCGTTCAGTGTACGGGCACCGTAAGAAATGCACTTGCCGCCTTCCAGGTATTTGCTGTACATAGGGTGATGCTTCATCTTCTGGAACTCGCCGTAAGGAGCCAACCAGGGGTTAGGGTAGTCAAGACCAACAACGAGGCCGATACTGACGAGATTGTCGCCAAAGTGGTACATCCAGCCACCGCCGTACGTATCAGCAGGCAGGGGATAGCCCATAGAATGGACGACCAAGCCCTTTTCAAACTTCTCAGGATCAATCTCCCAGACCTCTTTGATACCAAGACCGTAAGTTTGGGGCTGACTGTCCCTCCTCAAATCGAACTTCTTGGTGACTTGTTTGGTCAGACTGCCGTGACAGCCCTCGCCAAGGAGAGTGACACGAGCATGGAACTCCATTCCGCGCTCAAAAGAGTCCTTGGGTTTGCCATTTCGGCCGATACCAAGGTCATTTGTGGCGACACCTTTTACCGAACCGTCGGCATTGTATAGTACTTCAGAGGCGGCAAATCCAGCGTAGACTTCGACACCAATCTCCTCTGCTCTTTCTCCTAGCCACTTGGTGAACTGGTTGAGGGAAATAATGTAGTTGCCATGATTGTTCATCTGAGGAGGGGCGGGGATAGGTATTGAGTAGGACTTTGTGAGGAAACGCATACGGTCTGTGGTCGCGGCTGTGATATGCTCGTAGCGGTTGGGGTTGTCCGGAGAGTTCCAGTCGGGAAGCAGCTCGTCCAAGGCGGAGGGCTCGACAACATTACCAGACACGATATGGTCACCTAGTTCGCCGGCCTTTTCCAGTAGCAAGACGCGGAAGTCTTCATTACCAGCATCATTTGCTAGCTGCTTCAGGCGAATGGCAGCACTGAGACCAGCGGGGCCGCCTCCAACGATGCAAACATCGACCTGGTCACTTTCTCTCTCAATATCGGCGGGGTTGAACGAGTCGTCCGGCGTGGCGAGTCGTGTGCGTGATGTGAGGGAGAAGGGCCGACGCTGTCCTGCGCGGAAAATGGCAGGGCGGCGAGAGGGTATCGAATTGTTCCTGAGAGGAGCAAATGTAGTGGCAGTGAGAGGCCGGATGGCTGAGGGCCGGAGCAAACGAGCATCTTGGACCAATGCTCGGCCTAGAGTGGTGGCGGAAGGTAGATTGCTGATGGACGGCATGATTGGCGACAGGAGGGGCGAAGTCCAAAGAGAAGGGGAGACGGGTAGACCAAGGCGAGAGACAGAGGTGGGAAGGCGAGCTGCTTGGTCGCACGCCTTGTCGACGCAATTGAGGAGCGGTGGAAATAGCCTCGGTTGAGTGGAATGAGTGTTCTCGGTCTACACTTGCCCATCGATGGATGATGAGCATTCAAAAAAGCCGCCGCTGACCTCGGCGCATGTGATTGGCCGAGAAGGGATCATTCGCACCCGCCGCACCTGTGACTTGTGCCAAGCACTCTGAGTCTGTCGCGCCTTCCCATCGCTCCGCCGTCCGTCTCCCATCCATCATCACCTTTTCGACAAGTCTACGCCCATCACCCGGCCCTCTTGTCACGGATCTGGTCTAATAGTCTTTTTCTCCTCCAACGATATCAATATGGGCGACGTGTCTTCGACCCGACTCTATCTGGGAAATCTCCCGCGCAACGGTACGCTTCTGCTCGTGTAGCTGGCCTGAGCATTGAGGATCTGGATATAACCTGGACTCCTCCTTCAACCTCTGCGCAAGCCCGCCCTGGATAATGGCATCCCGCTAATCGGATTCGTGCTCTAGCCACCAAGGCCGAGGTCGAGAACCACTTCGCCAGCCATGGAACTGGTGAGATCACCGAGATCAAGCTCATGAACGGCTTCGGCTTCGTCGAGTACAAAGACGGCATGGACGCGCGCGACGTCGTTCCCGGTGAGTCTCTTGTCTCTTGTACGCACTCGCTCACTACCTCGTTGTCTCCGCTAACTCGCCCTCTGGGTAGCCTTCCGTACGTACAACCGGCTTCGGCCACCGCCCTAGTCCTGCTCGCCAGTTCGCTTACTGACCTCACGCTAGACGGTTCCGACTTCATGGGCGAGCGTCTCGTCGTCCAGTTCGCTCGTGGATCCACTCGTCCTCGCGAGTACGGCCACCAGGAGCAGCGCGCTCCTCCCCGTCCGCGTCGTACTGTCCACCGCATGTCCATCACTGGCCTTCCCTTCGAAACCAGCTGGCAGGTTAGCAATGTCCCTTCGATGCACAATTTCTTTCACCCGGCCGTTTCTTCTTTCCCTTGTCTTTCCTCTCGTGTCGTCTGTACCGCGCCCTGATTTTACTGGTGTTGGATCATCTTTCTTCTTGCTTTGGACTTCCTCACTCAACCCAACTTGGACCTGGACTCACATTGGCCTCTAGGACCTCAAGGATTTCGCTCGTCAGCCCGGTCTCGACGTTGTTTACTCTGAAGTTGGACGCGAACGCGATGGCAGCGGCAACGGCAAAGGGTAAGCACTCTCAGCATGGCCAACAACCGATTTCGCTCTAATCACATGTTCTAGCTTCGTTGAATACGAGACTGCAGCCGACTTGGTCTCTGCTGTGGAGAAACTAGATGGACAGGAGTTTAAGGGCGCCACTGTCCGCTGCATTTCTGACGTAAGTCCTCTTATCGTGACTGGTTGATGACTCTCTCACATTGCCACACAGACCCAGTCCGAGATTCCTCGCATGCCTCCCCCGCCTCCTCGCGATAACCGTTACCGCTCGCGCTCGCCTCCTCCTCGTCGCGGTGGCGGCGGCGGTGGATACGGTGCACCTCCTATGGATGACTACTATGGAGACCGTAGAGGTCCTCCTCGCGGTGGTGCCGGTGGTTACAGCCCTCGTCGTGATGACAGCTACCGCCGCAGAAGCCCCCCACCTCGCTACTACGACGACTGTAGAGATCCCTACGCTCGCTCGCCCCCACCCCGTGCCCGCGGCCCTCCCGTCGACGAATACGCACCGCCCAGAAGCCGTGCTTACCCTGCCGATGATGGCTATGGTGCACCTCCTCCGGCCCGCCGTTACGAGGCTGATCCCTACGCCAACGGACACGGCAGAGAGCCCAGAGAACCCAGAGAGCCCAGGGAGCCCAGAGAGCCCAGAGAGCCTTACGGCCGCCCTCCCAGCCCTCCTCCAAGACGCGAGCGTGGCTATGACGCAGGCTACGATCGTAGACCTTACTGGTGATTACCCTCTTCTCCTTGCACATTTCACGGAGACGAACTTTTCGTACTTTTGCTCTTGAGAATTATTACTCACTGATGCACAAGATTCACATCCCACTCGATCAACCAATCACAGCCACACATGAATAAACCCGGCTTTAAGCACTGAAAGGACAAGGGGTGGCGCGCACAATGAATTGGTTGGCAAGTATCAACTGCGGCTCAGGTCGGAGCAGACAGCTGAATAGAGCTGCCTACAGCAGGCTAATTTGGCGACTCTTTGTTATTGCCAGTATGTAACAGTATTCAGTTCTTCGTTCTGAATTTTGCTTTTTCCAGATACTAGCGATACCGCTCTTGTGATATTTGTACAAATTCCCTGAGCCCCTCTTATGTGGACACCATTCTCATCTTACAGGCGCCTGGTAAGTCTTCGCTTGTTCAAGAGCTGGATTAGACAGTGCTCTCTGTCTCGATGGGAATCACGCGGACAAGCCTCTGAACAGGCGTCTCTCCTCCTTTTACTCTGACCTCGACCTTGTACTCTCCCAAATGTCTGATTTTGTCGGCTTCAGCAGCTGTCTGCGTAGATATGTTGACGAACTTGACGTCTTCCGCACTTAGAACAATCCGCGAGGCTTCTTGGTTTTCGGAAAGAAGGTGAATGATCCTGCTGACGACGTCGGCATTGGAGACGGTACCGAAGATGGGAGTTGCGGTTGTAAAGGCGGGTACAGTAGGAGCAGCCGAAGCAGCGAGGAGGTCTGCAGCAGCACTGGAGAAGGGTTGGTCCTTTTTCACAGGGGCGGCTGGTGTTTCAGGAGTAGCAGATTCCTGAGGTCTGCGTCGGAAATCCATGACTGGCGGAAGGAGCATGGAAAGAAGTTCGGTTGAGCGTTTGGGCTAGGGTGGGTGTCAGTACAAGGCTCGAGATCAGCGATCACAGCAGACTTACGGCCAGCTTGTCGACTTCGACAGTACGCGTAGCAGCGCGCTGAGTTTGCTGCTCAATGGCTCTAACGGCAGCCGGGTCAGGGACACCGAATTGAAAGTCTCGTTCGGCAGTGATGTTCTTCGCCTTCAATTCCTTCATTTGCACGCTTGTCACATATTCGGCAGCTCTTGTGGGAAAGAATTCGTTGCGCATACGGCCAATGGAAATAGGAATGTAGGAGCCCTTGCGACCAAAGGTAGGCACATCCTTGGTGAGGCGTACGGTGACGGTGGTGGGTGCGCGAGCCATCTTCTTCTTGCCGCGAACCTGCTGTCCGCTACGCCATTCTTGCAGACCCAGGCTGCTGATACGTCGTAGGCACGATGTGCATTGTGGTAGAATCGTTGGTCGCATGGTCAAAGACATGGTCGAGGTGGTGTTGTGTATTGGTCCTGCTTGCACCAAATGTTCGTCTCGAGTCTCGAAATGTTGTCCGCATCTCCGTTCGTGTCTTGGCGGCTTTTGAATCATTCTTAGTCTCGACACCTACGCTACTCGAGTATATATATCCTACTTGCAACTCGGTAAGCATATCATACTTTTCCAACGTCTGATGGCACTTGTTTCGTTTCCACTATGTGCGATGGCGACAGACAGCACACTCTGCAGGCATTCGTGTCTTCAAATCACATAATGCTATTACACGAATTCATGCAAATCGTGTCGTTGTGTTCTGAACATCATAGCTTTGTGTATCTCTGCGCAGTACTACAGAGAATCGCCTCATTAGATTACAGCTTCTCGGCCTCAGTAGCCTCCTGAGCTTCCTCACTTCCCACAGGCACAAGTTTTCCAACGACCAGATACTTCTCAGAGAATCTCTCCTCCCAACCTCTCATAGCCTCCATCTCTTCCTCACCCAAGTCTGACAGGGTGTCGAGAGGGCCGTTCAAGTCTTTGGTCAACATGTCTTCGTCGAAGCTGCCACAAGCCAGACCTCTACTCGCATCGCGTCCAGCGAAGTTGGCATAAGGACCTCCTGGACCGTAGAAGTTGCGTCCGGATGTTACGTCAAAGACTCTGCCGCGGACGGCGAGATAAACGGGCATATTGTTGCGACCATTGTAGGGCTCGAGCTCGGGTGGTGTGAAGGTCTTGAAAACAGTCGGTGCTGGTGGGGTTGGCAGAGTGGCTGCAGTCTTTGGTGTGAGACGATAGTAGAGCAGGACCATAAAAAGTGTGATGAGAATCAGGTTGATAGGTGTTGCGATTGATGCACTGGTCTGGTCTCAGTATTCGTTGATCGGGCTGGTTTGCGGAACATACACTTCGGTTGCCGGAGGCGGCGATACTTCTGTATCACGTCAGTACTGTATGCGAGCCTCAATCGAAGGTACTCACCATCTGCCATGGTGCTTGTCTTGTCCATCACTCGGATACTTTTCGAGTAGTCTGCGGGTCAGGGCCGTTGGGCAAAGACGCGAGCGAGAAGAACGTCACTGGCAAGCTCAAGCTGACTGATGCGTGACCTGACTGTGGGGAGCTTTCGAAACCACTTTTATCTTTGCCGATCTTCCTTCTCGGCCCAGTGCTCACTGTCCAACCGTTCTCACTCACCTACAGGCAGAGTTCGCATGCCATATCGACTGTCACTACACTGGACATGGTCTCTTCTCTGCGAACCTACACCTCAGTACTTCCCTAGACTGTAGCATTCAAACCAACGTCCTCCCAGATCTCAGAAAGATTTCTCTCTTGGCCCACGGGTCGTTAGGGCTTTGGTCAAGACTTGTTATATTGCCATCAATAGCTCTATTCCCGTCCAGTCACTCGGGTGCATCATATGCCGCTACTGTCGTATCGCTCGCTGCCCATCGCTCAGCTTGTTGGTCGAGTCTTGAGGAAAGCTCTTGCGACACGCTTGCCATCTAGATCTTGCAATGAACATCACACTCGGTCAAGGGTCTTTGACAGGTGCTGTTTCGCATAATGTTACACTGGCTCCAAACAAACACGATCGATTTGGAGGTTGACGACGTCCTGTTCATCTGCCAATTCTAGTCAAAGCTGAAACACGCCGCGAGATGAAACGTAAAGCTCCTGCATGACATGTGTTCATGGCGGTTGTCGGCATGTTTAAAGACCATCCACCAGGCTTTCTAGACCTTTGTGATCTTTGATCGATCAAAACTTGCTTGGCTTCTTTCTTCTTGATTTTGGTGTTGTTGTGTTGTGGTTGCCATTGTTTACATGCCTCGTTGATCGGACATTCTTCCTTCTCACATACGCATCTTTACCACACGTCTTTCTTGTCGCATACGCCGCTGGTCGACCTGCGTAAAGTTTTGATTCTCTTTGCATACCAAAAGTAAGTCTTTTCATACCCTACCAACAGAGAAAAAATCCATACCTCTTCCGCGTGCTTTTCCACACCCACTGTAGCCATCTTCTCGCAACTGGGGAGCGCAGTAGGTCAGCCGGAACAACGTGCGATTTCTTCCGTAAGAGCATGTCAGCAGCTCGTCTTTGAGGAGGGCTCGAAGAAGTGTCTAATTCTCTACCTGCTCGCGTGACAGACTTGGCACACCGAAGAGTTTACTACAACATAGCACATCACTGAACAGGCTATTTGTGGTATCGCTTACTGACTCGGATTAGTTTCCTCGATCCTACCAAACCTCAATGAAGTTCACAACACGGTCCGACGAGAGTCTCTCGCACAGGCCGGAAAACGATTTCGATAGGCCGTACGATTCGAAATATCAGGTTTCCATAACAGGAGGCAAGCCGAAAAAGTCAACACTGGTCGAGAAGGCAGCAAAATTTGGTCGTCAAGCATTCGGAAGTCGTTCTGCATCTGGTGGAGCCAAAGACGACTTGAGACGACCATCCCTACCTAGCCATTACACCGCAGTGAGAAGTACCTCGGGTCTGTCTCGAGATGAGTCGAGGTTCGGCGCCAGCATGAGCACAAGTTCACTGGTCTCGGTTGCTTCAAAGACACGGAACGTGCGTGGTTCAGTCGCATCAAGCATCTACAGCGAACCCGAGACGACGAAACCGATAACACCCCTGAAAATTGCCAAAACCATTGCTGCGCCACGATTACCACCTATCTATCCCACGAGCAACATCTCGTCCGCCGTTGGCCTCCCCCCACGCACACATCAGTATCAGAACTCGGATGAACACGACAAGTCAGCTAGAAACTCGACTGACAGCACCGACTCTGCCAGAACTGTTACGCAGGAGAGAATTGATCCTTCTAGGAGTCACTTCAGTTGGACGACTTATGCAGAGACAGAGCGAAGTGTTTCGCCAACCACATCATACATCGAGAACAGAAGCATATCGAGGGAACCAGACAGCCACTTCAGTTGGACGACAGCAAATACGGATACAACATATCAGCAAGACACACCACCGTACAGCCCAACACCTTCATACACTACCTCAATCATGTCAAGGCGACGCCCTGTGCCTGGCAGAGAACCAATGGCTCCCAAAAGACATGACAGCATGGGCGATGTGCAAGACGTGCGAGAAGTGACCTGTGAAAAGGCTCTTCCGCAACCTCCAAAAACGAGACAGGCTGTTGATCATATTGACGAGCTGGCGTCTCGCGTGGAGTCACTGGAACTGCAAAAGATGAATATGGAGAAACTGTTCAAGGATTTGGAAAAGGTGGATTCGGCTAGCCCGATCGATGTGTCGGAGAGGATGCGACGTGAGAATCGCAAGAAGATGAACGAAGTGCGTACCAGGCAGGACGAAGTGCAGAGGGAACTTTTTGAGGTTGGCAGACTGCTGAGCAGGGCCAGAGCAAAGGCCGAAGAGGTAGACGGCAGTACAGGACTATGGCTTCGACGTGTTACAGATTGAAGGAAGCATGTATTGTCAAAAGATCATGTAGATCACTCGTTCACAAGTACAATGTGCAAGAGCTCTCCCACAATAACCAGGGACAAAGGTATTCAGGAAGGCGGAAAGAGTGGTCGTTATTGTTCGATTGCAAAGAAAAACAAAGGGGTATGTGTCGAGCCTTCGAACGCCGGAGAAAGATGTAGACGACGAGCTTATTTCTTGCCGCTCTTCTTGATGCCCTGACCACCAGTGTTCAAGGGGCCCTTGCCGCCAGCCTTCTTGGCCATCTCCTCGCGGGCCTTCTTGTCTGCAGAAAGAGGTCAGATATGATGAGCTAGGTGTGTGAAGGAGGCGGATAGCACAAACCGGCAATCTGCTTGGCCTTGTAAGCGGCATCATCCTCGTCCTCCTCCTTGGCAGCCTTCTTGGGCTTCTTGTCTAATTGCGTATGGTCAGAATGGGCGATGAACGGGGAGTGGGTGGTCGGGGCAAGGTTGGTACGCACTGTGAATCGGCTTGGTGCCGTCTGAAAGCAGGTTAGCCATAGAAAAAGGATCGGGACGAGCGGATACTTACTGCCCATTCCTGAAGGCATGATTGCGGTTGTGGAGTTGGTTGATCGAGTGGGATGTGGATAGAGGAGGGAAAAGAACAGTCAAGGCCGATTATTGTGACTGCGGGGAGTTCTAAAAAGCCAAAGGCTGCTGCAGTCAGAACAGAGTGTTAAGAACGTGAAGGTTAAGGACAAAGACTAGAACTGTTGGGAATGGCGAAGGTCTAACAAACGACTGAGCCGCGTTAATTACGGCGTTGGGAATGTTGATATACCACGATCGGTGCCGCGGGCCGGCCCGCAGTGACGCGCGCTTGGAATGGATAACTCAAGTTTGCCATGATCCGAAGCGCAACCCAGGACGAACAAAACAGCAGACTTACCCCGACCACCAATTTCACAGCAGTCTCCAACACGTCTCGAGACTGGCCAGCCGCCTATCGTCTAGTCCACCGCCTCGCCCAGATGCCGCCTCCCTCGTCGGCCGACCATCTCCCTTCACACCAGCCCGCGGCTCGTCAGCGCCCAAAGTCGCCGGATCGCATACTGGCCGAGGCCGAAGCGCAATGGCTCTTCAGTGAGCAAGAGTTGCTGCACACACCATCGGTTCAACATGGCATGGCGCCTGAGAAGGAGAAGGAGATACGCGCAAAGGGCATCAACTTCGTCCGTCAAGTCGGCATCATGCTCAAGCTGCCCGAGCTCACTCTGTCTACCGCTGCCATCTTCTTCAATCGCTTCCTCATGCGCGTCAGCCTTGTCGATCGCCCAAATCAAAAGGCACTACATCACTACACGCTTGGTGCGACCGCCCTCTTTCTGGCCACCAAGGTCGAGGAGTCATGTCGCAAGATGAAGGACCTGGTCGTTGCTTGCTGTCGCGTCGCCCAGAAGAATCCTAATCTGCTAATCGATGAGCAAAGCAAGGACTTCTGGAAATGGCGCGATACTATCCTGCTAAACGAAGACGTCCTACTCGAGGTGCTGTGTTTCGATCTCACTATCGAGGCCCCTCACAAACAGCTCTACGAGATGCTCAAATACTACAATGTCCACCACAACAAGCCGTTGCGCAACGCCGCCTGGGCCTTTGTCACCGACAGTAACATCACTCAGCTCTGTCTGCTGTGTTCGAGTCATACCATCGCGGCCGCTGCCCTTTACTCGGCCGCCCGCTACTGCAATGTCGCCTTTCCCGATTCCTCTGACGGACGTCCGTGGTGGCATGTTCAGCACGTCTCACTCGATGACATTCTGAAAGCTTGCAACTACATGGCTGCCAACTATGAACATGTCCCTATTAAACCCGGTCACGAAGGTGCTCAAACTACTTATGTACGTCTCGACTCTCAAGATTCGGACTGGGATGCCACAAGGCTGAGTAGTGAACAGGTCATTACCAGTCCCTCCGCTCCCATACTCCACCAAGACGCTAGCGCAAATGGTCATGGTAGCAAAATACACCACCTTGACCCGCCTCATGACGATAGAGCCGTCAAAAAGAGACGCACATCCGATTCTGCTCCTGCCGCTTCTTCTGTTCCTCACCATGCACCTGCCTCGCGCACCGTTGAGAGCCATGGTAGCGAAGAAGGCGAGGTCGAAGGCTAGAGATATTCCATCTTCTTATGATTTTACTGAACATACATTGAGCGACGGCGTCATGGGTTTGCAGAGGTCGTCAAAGACCAGGGTTTGAGGCCCCTGCACCAAGAGGATATTGTTTTTTAGATTCCCTCATATCCAACAACGATTTGATACCCCGATCAAGCATCTAGAGTGTTGATGTGACAATGTTTTGAAGTCCTCCGTGTAATGTACGCAACCCTCGCTCGTTAGATACTCGTTGTTGTAGACTCCACTGATCAGAGTGCAGTTTGTTTGGAACGTCCACTTTAGGCAGGTGCTATACCGAATCGAGCAGTATCAGATTGATAAGATTACGCCGCATCCTTTTTTGCCCATCAATTTCTATTCAAGCAACATCAAACATATATCAACAATGGCTATCTCCAAGATGACTTCGTCTCGAGACATAAAGTGAGCGCGATCATTTTGTCCGTTCATCGCTCTTGTGACTAACCATGTGATGTGTAGTCCTCTAGTGCTGTTCGAGAAGTCGAAGGCTGAAGGTAGGCCTTTATACGTCTCTGGTCCTATGGTCCGGTAAGAAAAGCAGTGATGTAGGTCTGTCATCTCACTGAACATTCGTATAGCTACAGTAAACTTCCCTTCAGACTGCTGGTTCAGGACTACAAAGTCGATCTTACTTATACACCCATGATTCTTGCACATGAGTAGGTACCATCAATGTTTCTACATCCTTCTTCTTTACATGTTTACTTTTACTTTCACACAACTCGGTTCCGCACAAGTCCTTTCATACTCATATCGTCGCATAGATTTATCCGTCACCCCGTCGCTCGTTCTTCGGATTTCAGTACTCATGACAATGAGGGCCCTGTTATCGCACAATTTGCCTCGAATGATCCTGTCGAATTTGGACGTGCTGCAGAGATGATCGGTCCTTGGGTCAACGGTGTTGACCTGAATTGTGGATGTCCGCAATCGTGGGCGATGAAAGAAGGTATTGGTTGCAGCATGATGGCAAATCCAGACAAGGTCGCCGCCATGATCAAGGAGGCCAAGCAGAGGATTGGACCTGGCAAAACTGTCTCTTGCAAGATTCGAATTCACCCAGACTTGAAGTATTATCGGCCATGACTGCTTCTGGGTTTCCCTACTGACTCGTCTTACAGTGAGACGATCCGGTTCATTAAGATTGTAGAAGCGGCAGGTGTAGACTACATTACCATTCATGGGCGGCTGCGTAACCAACGATCATCTACACCACCCAACTTTGAAGCCATCAAGATGTTGAGGACGCATACAACACTACCCGTCCTCGCAAACGGAGATGTCTACTCTCTAGAAGATGCTCATCGAATTACAAAGGAGACCGGTGTCGACGGTGTCATGGCAGCTCGGGGCCTGTTGGAGAACCCTGCCTTGTTTGCAGGTTTCGACAAGACACCAGTGGAGGCCGTGTCCCAGTTCATACACTATGCTGTTCAGGGTGGAATGCGACATGAGCTGGTTGTACATCATATTACCGAAATGATGACCAAGACGAGTACGAAGAGGGAAAGGGCAGGTCTCGCGACCTGTAATGATATGGTGGACGTCATAGACTGGCTTGACAGCAGGTGCAAGCTGCAACGACCTCTCGTATAAGCTTACCCTTGTGGATCGTGGTTTACAAAAATCAACAAGACGTGGAATATGTAATGGCTTGCGCGCACTTGTATTATCGTTGAGGGATTCACATAGAGTCGAAAAAGCGACAGCCCCTAGCGAGCGGGCATTCTCTTATTCTTGGATACTATCGTGGGATGATACGGTCATATATATCTCAGACACTTAGAAAACACACAACAGTTTTGTATCCGACTCACTCGCATATACCTGGTCGGCTTATCGTCCCAACAACCAGGTACTATCTTTGCGAAGAGCCTCATGAAAGCCTAAAGTGGATGCCATGACTCGAGCATGGACGCACTCACTGCTCAGTTGATACACGAATCCATGTCAATTGCAGCTACTGTTTAGTGTGGCCTTTATCATTGCTATTGTGAGGCTTCTCTACAAAATTGGAGAGCAAGGGATGGGGCTTTGTTTTCCGACCTCGTGGTAACATGATCGATCTCCTCGGGCCGAGCCGAAGCGATACTTGATGACGGTGTTCCTTTTCATCAAGGTTCTACTTTTTTTCCTTTATCGGTAAGGGGGTCTTGACTGAATCGCCTTTTGCTCATCGAATTGCGCTTACCAATTTATCCGACCGCTACTTAAACAGACTCGTGTCCTTTTTGTTGAGCGATTCGTTTCCGTGTTAGACTCCAATTCTGTCACCATGTCTGTTTCCGTGCCTCAATCTTTGTTTCTCAGACTACCTCCTGAGCTGAGGCTTGATATCTACAAGTTACTCTTGCTCCATGATCCAAGTTGTACCTTCGCAAGCAGCAAGCCTGCTCTGCTTCCCACCTCAATAGACTATCACGAAGGCCATCATACAGGATCCTCAGACGACCTAGAGCCAAACGCTGTCACTCTCTCCATTCGTGCCGAGGATCCAGTCAACTACAAATCGCGTGCTCCTGAACATGTACGCAGCACCTTTTTCGTCCGCTCTGGCGGTCTGCGCCCTGGATGTGTACCCACGACGTACTTTTGCGCCAGCAACACGGGAATTCATACATCCTTGCTACGAGTAAATGCACGGATTTACGCCGAGGCCGTCGAGGTCCTATACTCGAGCCACGTTTTTGATTTCGACATGCACATCGAAGCATTTGTCGGGTTTCTAGAAGATCTGACACCATTCGCTCGCAATTGCATACGGTCAATACGCTTGGTCAAACGTGCCTTGCCGTACGATAAAGAATATTCCAAAGCCGAATGGGCCGTCGCCATGGAATGGGCTGCGAGGCTGCCCAATCTGAAGTCTCTGTCGTTGGGCATTGTTGCCGGCAGGCCAGGCCCAGATGGTTGGGACTTGGTTCCTGCCTTACAACCAGAGCATTTCGATGTTCTCAAGGGTACAGATGGCATGGAGTGGATAGAGGAGCTCCTTGCAGTGAAGGGACTGGATCATATTACTGTCGAACCCATTGTCGTGCATAGTCCGTTCGCCAGAAGCGCGGCGATGGCACGTTACATCCAGTTCTCGGCGAGTGTTGATGACGGATCGTTTGCAGTTTGGTTGAAGGACAAGATGATCAACAAGCTGTAGGCATTAGCAGCACATTCGGTTGGTTAGTGGTCTGGGCCTGAGAAGTGAGTAAGGAGGTGCGATACATCAGCAATGTAGAACCAGCTACAATACAAGCAGTGAGCAAAACCTGATCAACGTCTTTTGGATTGTGATTAGTATGGATTTTGAGCCTTGTACGAAATTGAAAAGGGGTAGAGAAGAAGCTGGATCTTAGTATGCCCATATCCGTACAGCTTGAAGCGCCTCGAACGCCTGTGGAAAACAAGAGAGGGTATGCTGCCCATTTAGACCTTGACCCAGAGCGACAGAACGCTCTTAGCATATGCTGTGATCTCGTTGGAGCCAATCTTCGAGTCTCCGTACAGACGGTCGACGAAGCTGATGGGTACCTCAGCCACCTTGAAACCCATTGCCTTTGCTCTGACCATCATCTCCATCTGGAAACTGTAGCCCTTGCTTTCGGTCTTGCGAATGACCTCTTGTAGAACATTCTTCTTGTAGAGTCTGAAACTGCCGGTCAAGTCACTGACACCTGGTCTGAGCAGAGTGTCGGCAAACAGATTGGCACCCCTGCTGACAAACTTTCTCTTCAGATCCCAGCCGTAAACACCTCCGTCTCCAGCGTAGCGGGTTCCGGTGACAATGTCGTAGTCGGCGCCGTTCTCGTTCTGTTTCTTGATCATCTGGGGGATGAACTTGGGGTGGTGACTGAAGTCGGCATCCATGATGATGACAAAGTTGCCGGTGACATACTGCAGGCCGTGGACGTAAGCAGTACCGAGACCCAGCTTGCCAGCTCGTGGCTTCAGCTGGATGCGCTCAGGGGAGTAGGCTTTGATGAGCTGTTGGGCGATTTCTTGTGTGCCATCGGGCGAGGCGTCGTCGATGATGATGAGTTCCCAATCCAGGTTGCTATGGCATACAGTCAGCATCACATGTCATTTGCGCGCGGATTGTCTCCAGGGGTGTGATACTTTTCGGTAAAGGTCCTGTTCAGTAACCAGGCGATGATGGGAAGATTGCGACGCTCATTGTAGGTGGGCAGCAGCACCGAGTACTTGTTACGGACAGCCATGTTGGTGAATTTGGTAGTTGTTGTGTATTACAAGTAAATAGAAAGGGGAACAGTCGCGCCAGATGGAGGAGCTTCTCCAGCTGCTGCCACCTGTTGCGGAGTTGACACGACCAGGGTCCACCCCCTGACCATCATTGATCAACACTTGAAAGCACTAACTCGATTACAAGACTGTCGCCATCTATCTGTATCCCTTTTATACGACGCCCATGAAGTTTTGAGCTTGTCCCCAGTTACTGTTACCCATGAATTGGTTACGAATCGGTACAGCGACGGAGGGTGTGAGATTCTCATAAATGTCAAGCATGAAGCAAGCCAGGGCACACGGTTCGAGTAATTCTTATCGAGCAACTTGATGTTATTGGCACATGAATCTATTTGCTAGCTCTTCTGCTGCTTTCTTTTCTTCTTGCTAGCCTTTTCTGCGAGGAGTTGATCAAGATATGTTCCAGATCTCTTCTTGCTCGGCCTTGGATCATCGTCATCGTCTGACAATGACTCGGCCTCGAGTTTGTTCTGAGACGTAGTAACGAGTTTACGAGTGGATGTGTGAGACGGACCCTTTCTCTTCAGGGCCGAATTAGAGGCAACCATGGCTGCTCTTCCCTCGTCGTCGTCGTCATGGTCATCGACGGCGGGCTGATCTGAAGTGGTCTTCTGCGAGGCAGGAGTCTTCTGACCGGGCTGAGGCTTGGAAGTGGCTCTGTGACCTCTAGCAGCTTTCTTGCCTAGCAACTGCTCCAGCAGTCTATCGTAGTTTGCACCGTGTCTCTGCTTGAGTAGCGGGTCTTGATCTGGGTCGGGGGCGGATGCGCCGAGTCCAAGGCTAGACGCTCTCAGTCCATCTCTTTCTGCGGCAGAGGAAGCGAAGATGCTCACAGCTCTGGTGTGGGTTTGAATAGCTCCTCGTCTTCCTTCAACAGCTCTTGATGCGTCTTTTCGGGTTGCGCATCCTGGCTAGTCTTGGTGGGGAGCCATGATTGAACTAAGCGCTGGCTGTGGGCAAGAGCAACGTTTGCGCGATTGAAGATGACATCGGCGTCAGTAGGCGTGTTGTCTTTGGGCATGGCTGATGAGTGTCAAAAAAGTATTACTCGGCAGACATGAAATGCGGGATGGACGCGGAAGAGGACGCGGAAGAGCAAGCGCGCAAGCCGGTAATAACCGGGCGATGAGACTTGGCGCGAAGATTGTCGGACCAGAGTTCGTAGAGTTGTTGTATCTCTTTGCTGAGCCTTGATTGCACCAAAGCTCCATATCCACCCTCTCCTCTCTACATATCCGCCATGTTCAAGCTCGCCCGCAGCAGGCAGGCCGCCTCTGCGTTCCAGGCCGTCAAGGTTGGTCCAGAAAGCCCCTCCACCGACACAGGACCCCTTTGCGACTGACACAACCGCCAATCCAGAATGCGCCTGTTCTGCAGCAGAGACGCAACCTCTCCATCCACGAGTACCGCTCCGCTAAGCTCCTCGAGTCCTACGGCATCGGTGTCCCCAAGGGTGATGTCGCCCACTCGGCTGCCGAGGCCGAGCAGGTCGCCAAGGGCATCCGTACGCTGAACCAATATCACAACACACACACTTCCCCGTGCTGATTCTTCGCAGCTGGTGATGACATGGTCATCAAGGCCCAGGTTCTTGCCGGAGGTAGAGGCAAGGGTCACTTCGACAACGGCTTCAAGGGCGGTGTCAGAGTCGTCTACTCGCCCAAGGAGGCCTCAATCCTCGCCAACGAGATGATTGGTCACAAGCTCATCACAAAGCAGACTGGCGAGAAGGGTCGCATCTGTAACTCGGTCTACATCGTCGAGCGCAAGTTCGCCCGTCGCGAGTTCTACCTCGCCGTGCTCATGGACAGAGCCAGCCAGGGCCCCGTCATTGTTGCTTCCTCCCAGGGTGGTATGGACATTGAGGCCGTCGCCAAGGAGAACCCCGATGCCATCATCACCACAAAGGTCGACATCCACCAGGGCGTCACCGACGAGATGGCCAAGACCATCGCTACCCAGCTCGGTTTCTCTCCTCAGTGCATCGACGACGCTGCCCTGACCATCCAGAAGCTGTACAAGGTCTTCATGGAGAACGACGCTACCCAGATTGAGATCAACCCCCTGTCCGAGACTTCGGACCACCAGGTTCTCTGCATGGACGCCAAGCTCAACTTCGACGACAACGCCGACTTCAGACAGAAGAAGGTCTTCGAGTGGCGCGACACCACCCAGGAGGACGCCGACGAGGTCAAGGCCGCCGAGTCTGGCTTGAACTTCATCAAGCTCGACGGTGACATTGGCTGCCTCGTCAACGGTGCTGGTCTCGCCATGGCCACCATGGACATCATCAAGCTCAACGGAGGTCAACCCGCCAACTTCCTCGACGTTGGTGGTGGTGCCACTCCCGCTGCCATCAGA